>AP018154.1:20798483-21017644 GCA_003052745.1 Caenorhabditis inopinata
TGAAAAGTAATTTTGGCTAAAAGTTATTCCAGTGGTAAACTCACCGAATCGGAGAAAGTTCGGGTCACCGCTGGCCTTTCCGAAGCGCAAGAAGTTTGGCTGTGATCGTCCGAATCGGAGGAAGTTCGGGTCTGAACCGGCTTTCTTTCCCAGCGACTTAACGACTAAAAGAGCACGGTTTGTGCTCTTTTTTCCTCAAAAAAATGACTTACCGGCGGATCTCCCATATCTCATAAAGTTTGGCTTTCTTTTTTCCATCTTCTGTAGGGCCGCCTCGGCGTTACCATCGCAGTTTTCGCCTAGGAATTGTTCGGACTTTTATAATTGTGAAATATTTTAGAAATAAATAATGAACAAACTAAACAGGTAATTTTTGGAATTCAATTTTAATGCGAGTGCGGGAAGGGTTCCGTTTTGTGTGGGAAATATCCGTAGTTGTCAGCAGTCTGCCCCCACAAAATGTTATCCCAAAACCTTCTTTTTTCACTAGTTTTAATGAAACAAATGCAAATTCTTGTTACTTATTTTTTATTTCAATTCCTTTCTCAGAAAATGTTATAAAAACAAAAAATCTATAATTTGTGAGATGGACCGGGTAAAAACACTAAAATTAAAGAAAATTATGGCAGATCCCGCTGTCAATCATTCTGATAACCATTTTATGAGGCAAGTGTCAGTCCATCATGACCAATTCCCCCCCCCCCCCATAAAAACTTAGAACGCGGCAAAATATTACCTGCTCTCAGGCAAAAATGTATTATCTTAGCAGATTCATTGATCTGTGGTTAAAACTTGCTAGCACTTAAAGTGCATACATCCTTCTTATGCCTGCATCCGAGGACAACCTTCAGAAACCCTAATTAGTGGAATCTAAGAGGTTTTATTCATTTTCCGTTGAAATTTGAGTATCGAAATTTCAAATGTCTTCTAATCTGAAACTCAAAGGATTCAAAAGTTTTGGAATAATTAAGAATGTCATTCGTTTTTAATTTCCTTTCTAAAAAAAAAAGGAAACTTGCACGATGCACCACATACCCAAATAGCTCATCACTTCGTTTTGTTCCATGGTGGAGAGCATCGAAAAGACTGTGCAGAAGTCTGAAGTGGCTCCCGGTGTGCAGCATTCCGCCGACACCTGAAAAAACAATGTTTTGTCGCAAATTCAATGCACTTTTGGCAGTTTTGAAGCTTACCTTATAAGTTGCTGCAACAAGGATTAATAACCCCACTTGGAAGAGTAGAGTCATGATAAAGTGAAGAAATTCAATGACGGTCGGCTCTATTTATATGAGCCACACAGAAGTACCGTATCTATGCTCGGCCTCCTCATGATGAGAAGCGCGAGCATTGTGATGATATTTACCAAAAATAATTAATCTCATTTCTATGTTCATATTGTCTCCTTTACATCTGGGTTCCTTGAGATATGCTAGGCGGGGGCTAATTATATTAAATGGCTTCCCAAAAAGAGAAGGCTTATTATTTTCGAATTTTTATGACGATACTTCTGAATTTGTGGAAATAAATTAGATAAATGTTGCCGGATTGAGGGATTCTAAAGAAAAAGTAGCTGAACAGACGTGTTTGTCACTGACATACGTTCGAGCGTTTTCACAGTTATGCCTCCACTCACTGGAGCTCCCCGTGCAATTTGAAAATGTTTAAAATCGGTCGGCACCTTTTCTAACTTTCATATTTCAGAGTATGCATCTATGATCTTGCATTCAAACCAGATGGATCTGAATTGTTGCTGGCAGCTGATAACAAAGTATTCTTGTTTGATGTCAATGAAGGTGGACAAATGCAAACTTTGAAAGGTAGGGTTCCAGCCAGCGAGAGCACTGTAGTAAGTAGCGCATTCTTGCTGACAATTGCAAAGTTTGCGGGTGTACCACGGTGGTCACAGCTGTTTAAGTATGAAATACAAAAAGTAAGTTCTTGCGGAAAATGCACAACTTGGAAATTCTGTAAATCAATTAGTAGACGCTGAAATTCTCTGCAGTTTAGCGTGTGAAATGTGCACACCTAAAACTGCATTTTTGTAGTTCAGAACATTTTTTTATTGTGGAGAAAAAAAATGTCAGAGCTCACTGAAGTGGAAGCAATTGAGGCATCTTGTGTTTTCAAATCATATGCAACAAAAGTTGTCTACTACAAAAATGTAGTAGCGACATTAAATTTTAGTCTCCTTTTCTATTAGGTTGATTCATAAGTCCTGACGGATTTTCAGTTTAAAAAGTTTATTGTATAACTGATAGAAAATTACGAACCTGCCCCCCCCCCTCAACAACTCACATGTGATTGTGTGATTCAACGCGATTTTAGAATTGAGTGTGGAGGGCTTTATCAGCGCTGTTTTAAATGTGATGGGTCATACCAGGGTAGTGGGGGGAATGTTGAGTTATACAGATCCGCAACGTTTAGCGCGTTAAATTGATGACCTCTCTTTAATTCCCCACTACGCAGTACTGCCGCATTCTTGAGAGCAGCTCTACGAAAACTACAAGAGAGAAGTACATATATTTTTTTGTTGCAAAATAGACATTTAAAAGTGGTAACACGTGAGCTACAGTAATCTGGATGAGAGTTGAACAAAAATATAGCAGGCTACAAGAAGGAGTAATTGATTTTAAGGTATCGAAATATGAATTTATAATGAAAGGAACTGTTTCCGGGCACTGCGAAAGCGGCTTCACAGAAAAAGAGCGCTTCAGCAGATACATATGGAAAAGAAAATCACGCACTCGTTTCAGGCCACAAAGACCTTGTGTACACCGTCGCCTGGTCATACAACGGAGAGCTATTTGCTTCTGGAGGAGCCGATAAAGTTGTCATTCTGTGGAATGAGAAGCACGAAGGAACATTGAGATACAGGTACTTTGAAAAAATAAACGAAAAGGAGAAGAGACACTTCAAACTTGACTTGTTCTCTGATCACCCGATTTCACACGCATACAAATCCAAAGACAACTGTTTCCACGAGCTGTTGTCGTGAAGTCAGGTGTTGAGTGTGCATGCATTCGTAGCCCAGTAGCTTACGCAAAACCTCATACTAGCGTTCGAGACCATTCCACAATTTGGGGAGCTTGTGAAGAACAAGAGAAAAATAATTTCATATATATTTAAAAATTGTTTCTAAAATTGTCTGAAATAAAGCTTCAGCTCTCGCGGGAAGTTTTCCACTTACTATTAGCAACCCTGGCAGACAGTTGTGGCAAACCCCGCACACAAAAAAGAAAACAATATTTGTAAAACTGCTGAAAGCAATTCAACTTTTGGAAAAGTAATCAAGAACTCAAATAAATATGTTAGTTTGGGTTCGATGTCAAAAATGTTTTGATTGCAGAGTTTCTAGCGTTTTCAGCGAATTTGTTGAACTTTTAAGGGTGCCAAATGAGTTCAAAACGAAAACGAACAGCTGAAGTGGACCAAACTTGAGCCAAATGTTTATTTTTTCATCATTATATGATGTTACTAATTATTTACATAATAAGTCCATCCGATATTGAGCGTGGATCACAGCCCACAATGAACACCGATTACTTTAAGCATTTCACAAATGTTTTCCCTTTTCTCCATTTTACCGTTTCCCCTGTTTCACCTGCTTTCCAATTTGCGTGGTTTCTATAATAGCACGAGAGATGAGATGCCTTAACTCCTTTAAGCTCTTTTAAGCCAGATTCAAATGGAAGCAGTGTATCTGAAGCCTCATCCATGAGGTTACATGCAAACTGTCTCCCAACCTTCCCCCCTTCCACACCCCGCTCTCAAAGCACCTATATGTTTTCCAGCCATTCCGACGTAATCCAGTGTATGATGTTCAATCCATGCAATCAAACTCTTTTAACATGCGCCATGAACGAATTCGGCCTATGGACAACTGCTGACAAAAATGTGATAAAACAAAGAAGTATCGCGAGATGTTGTAGTTGTGCATGGAATACTGATGGCACAATGTTTGCAATTGGCCACGGAGATGGATCAGTCACTTTGAGAAAAGGAGTTGCCACCGAAGAGCCCTCAATGGTGATCCAACGTGATAATGAGCCCATATGGGGCATAGCCTTCTCCTCAAATCGCTCCTTTGCGCCTCGAGATTCGCAGGGAAACCCGATAAACGTCGAAGAGATAATGGCAGTGATTGATTGGAACAAAACCTTGTCATTTTATGCGTTGGATGGCACAGTTCTTGAAACGAAATCGTTGGATTATGAGCCACATTGCATCAGTTATTGTCTGGATGGAGAATATCTGCTTATTGGTGGATCGGATAAGATTTTAAAAATTTATACGAGAAGAGGTAAGAACGAAACTTGAATAAAAGCTTCCAAATAAAAACTTCCAGGAGTTCTTCTTGGCACAGTAGCCCAGATGGATCACTGGATATGGTCAGTGACAGTTCGCCCAAATTCGCAAACCGTTGCTATGGGATGTGTAGATGGAACAATTGCATGCTATAATTTGGTCTTCTCCACTGTTCATTGTGTGGACCATGCGAGATATGCTCATAGGTTAGTGGGGTGCTACGGGAAAACTTTTAATGAAAAAGGAAAGGCACCTTTTGACGGAAACAAGCCGTTTTTATAAACTGAAAAATGATTTGGCGTAAATTTATTTGCAGAGTGGTCCAGAATTACCGATAATTAAGTTTCGCATCATATTTACTGGCGCAATTCCATTGCCCATATTTATTACATTTTTTATTTGCATTTAATTTTTTAATGCTATCAGCTATATCTCTGCCAAATAGTGATTTCTAGCTTGTACCGCTCTCCGATTATTCAACTATTAAAGCAAGGAATGAACTCTGCATAGATTGTCAAAGCTCCTTCCAATACAGTTCCAAAACCCACCATCAAACGTTTCAACGAACTTGGAACAACTGCTGATCGTGCTGGCAGAGGAAGCAAACTCACCGTGGTCACTCTTCAGACGATCGAAGCCTTTCGAGAGAGTGAATCAGAAGAAGTGTGTGCTTACAACAGCATCTGATAGATGGCTGTCGATAGACAAGCTGCATATGATTCCGTATCATGTGAGAAAGGCAGCCATCCTATCTGACGCCAACAAAAGCAAAATGGCTGGAAAATGTACTTAGTGCATTGGTGAAGCTCCAGTCCACACAGCAAAGATGTTTCAGCAGTGGTGTCAGACTCACGTTCCTTAAAGGCGTCTGAATGACCATCTTCGTTACCGTATTTGAATCCGTTGTACATACTTCATTGTACTACTTCTCCATGGGGCTGCGGGGGGAGTGGGGTCTTACATGCAAAGACCAATGCCATGTCTTCTAAAAACTGTAATTAAACAACGAAAGGAGGAGGTCGAGTTGAGCAGCAATAATTGATAGCTACATATGTACATATTTATTAGCATTTAAATAAACATTTTATTGAATCTTCTCTCAATCTGAACATTATTTTTTGTTTTGTGATAATTACCGGTAAATCTGGACCACCCTGTACGTAGCGGGACTCCCAAGATAGTTGCAAAAGTTTTTAAAAGCTGGAGGCCTTCTGTTGTTAGGAAAACCAGATTTTCAGATTGTCTCCAACAAACCGTATTGAGAAACAAAATTTGTGAAATTCTTCCATGAAAACTTGGAAAAAGTGTGAAAATAAATAGAACTTCACTGCTAGAACTTCGAATAATGGAAAATGCCGTCAATCTAGTGCGGGCGCGGATTACTGATAACCACGCCTTGCGGTACTGGGCGATGGTGGTCCATGAACTAGTCGATTTCTACGGTATATTGAGATTTCATTGCTAGAAGCTTCAATAATGGAAAATGCTCTTTATTTCAATTTCTTCAGTAGTTGTAAATAAAGTTAAAATGCTAATAAATCGAATTTAGATAGAGCCACACTGCCGTCGGCAATTGTCTTCATAGCTGAATTTCTGATGTAAATTAGATTAGACGACATGAATTCCTCTAATCTCTCAAAACTAGACCTCCATAACCTGAAAGGCTAGACCGCGACGACTCCTATTTTCCGTGCCAAACGTTGCACATTTTGAGCAAGTTCTTCACGCATTCAATAATATGTGGTGCTGCTATAAGGAATCGTTTCGAAGTGCCACGTGTTTCAGAAAGTCCATGACCGACGTGTTTGTGCAAAACCTGGAGTACCGCACAAGTTGCCACATTCGGTGTCAGGATCTTGTGAAGAAGATGTCGTTGTATGACACAAAACTGGCAATCCAACTATCCGACAAAATTCAAATCTACAAACAATCACATGGAACGGTCAAAAACGAGCGGAAGAAGGTTTTGAAGTATGTTCTACAGGACATCATTCGTAAGGATTTGTCATTTTCGTTGATGGTAAGCTTTTTTGTCAAAAATCAAGGATCACTGAGAATCAGTGCTAAACCGAGACCTTGCTCCATTCAATTATCGACTTCCTCCGTGTCACTGTTGATACATGCCCCTAGATTGTTTGGGCTTTCATTAAGAGCAAGAGGTGCAGAATGAAAAAAAAACGCTAACTGTATATAGAATTCCATGTTTTTTACAAGAATTTGGTTGATTTTCAGAAGAATTGTACAAGATCTAAAAAAGTTGAATTATTAAATGCAGAACTCTCCATATTTCCTACTTTTCTTCCATTTTTAGGTGGTCACTCATGGGCATTTGGTCGTATGCAATGAAGAAAAACTAGAGTGCTATGATTTCAAAGGAATTAAGAAAAGATCATGGAACATGAAGTCAATTGTTAGATATTTGAGGGTCAGTTTATTTATCGATACACGGTAGCTTACGGTTTATCTGATGTTGAATTACCAGCCAAACTGGGTCGTTTTCAAGAATCCGTTTTGAATGCTTCTATGAGATTCTGTACTGAGAAAGCCTTAAAGCTTTTTATATCCAATATTAATGCATGCGCTTTCAAAGTACGATTAATGAGCACAAAAAAACTGCGCTAACTCACTTGTGCTTAAAAAGCGCTTCATTTTATTGAAAATGGATACAATTTTCAGGTTCTCGGAGGGCCTCCTCACCGAGAAACTCTCGTTCTTGGAACCACCGATGGTGGTGTCTACAAAGTGTTCATCGACAACGACTACCCGATTCTATTGGATTCGCGAAAAACGGCCATCAAGTGTATAGACATCAACGCAAATCGGACTGTTCTTGCGTCCATCGAAGATACTCTCGTTTGCAAGTGGTCAAATATTGCCACAGGCGAAACGCTGCTCCAGGAGCCCGGGTGTCACAGCGTCGTCTTCAACACAGTCAATGAGAACCTGTTCGCGTTCACGACGAATAACATGCTACACGTGAGGACGCTCAACGCTCCAGGCCACACCTCGCGTGGAGTTGGATACGTATTGGGATTCGTGAAAAATCGAACTTTTTGTTTGGTTCAATACAGTTTAATTCCATTGGAGGTTCCTTATACGATTCATTTGTATCAATATGTGGAGAGAGGAGATTTCAAGTGAGTTTCGCCTTACTTTATTGGGGAAAGTTTAGTACCGACGTTCCTACAACTTGGAAAAGTTGAAATCTTCTGAAAGAATCTTAATTATGAAACATCGCACATAAAACTACATTGGAATAAGTCAAGATTGACCTCCTCCCAACTATCCTCGTATGACCCACCACGTTGAAAATAACGCTGATAAAGTACATAGATAAGGCTTCCATTTATGCAAAATTTCGGCCGTATTCTCTCGTCATTGTCTTCGGCTTGTCTTCGTCTTCGTCTTGAATTCGTCTGACGCAGTGTGTTGACAACTTTTTTATTGCGTAAGACGATTGCAAGACACACTGAAAGACGAACGAAGACGACTCGACTTTGGAAGACGATTTTTTGTCTTCGTCTTTCGTGGAAGCCTTAAAAGTAGAATCTAGGATTACTAAACTGTAATTCGTTGTTGTTGCCAAGAATAATGAAACTACTGAAATTTGCAAAATGCCTTTCAGAGAGGCCCTCCGCATTGCTTGTCTTGGTGTCGTCAAGAACGACTGGAAGTACTTAGCTAACAAAGCGTTGGATGCTCTGGAGTTTGATATTGCTCGAAAAGCATTCAGAAGGATCAGAGATAGAAAAATGTTACGAGTGATTTACGAATTGAAGGTAGGTACCTGGTGGCTTGCGTCAGTTAAAAATACAGATTTGCTGTTTCATCAGCTTTACTAATTGCTTCAAAGTGCACCCAATTAAGGCTTCCACGAAAGACATGTGAAAGACTCGACTCGTCTTCGACATCGTCTAGAATTCGTCTGGCGCAGAGATAGACATTGTGTTGGTGTACATGTATTTTAATTGACGAATAATGTATGACGAACGCAAGAGGAACTGAAAGACGAACGAAGACGAGACGAAAGAAAAGACGATCAATCTGTTTCGTCTTTCGTGGAAGCTTTACACCCAATAGGCGGCACGTCGTTATATCTACCCAATTAAAGCTGCGTTCTGTCACGTTGCTTCTTTGTGAAGCTGCTCTCCAATCTTTATTTTGTTGCAAAGCTAGCGCTCCTCTACAAACCGTTAACATCTAAAAGCCAATCTAGAGAAGAGAAAAGCATCGATTCCGAAGATCCATCAACTCGAGTGTGGCAGAGCGTATTTATAATACAATAGCAATGCATACAACGATACGTTTGTGTTTTATTCCTTACGAAAAATATCAAACCAACACTTAGCGGATTGAATACGAAAGTTGATATGCATATGTGTGGGTAATTAACAAGAAAAATATCAATGAAGCATGCTGTTAGGAATAAGACATTTTGAATAAATCCTGATGAATCACCCAAAAGAAGCTTGCTAGCTTCCGATCTAGGCTTGCAAAATCGTCTGTAATTTCTTTTGGCTTTCAGAAGTTGCAAGAAAATGGAGAAACCGATACTATCCTCCGTGCCAACATTCTGATCTATCAGAAGAAGTTTCGAGAAGCTGCAAGAATTTATAAAGAAAACGGTTTTGAAAATCGTGCTATGGAGTTGTTCACCGATATGAGAATGTTTGATGATGTTCAGGTATAGTGTTCTTTCTGAAATAATAAACAATGATTCAATATAAAAACATGCTTTTATTACCATACTCGCGTGAACCAAAATGTGTGCGTGCACGCGAGCCGGAGTATTTTTTTTCACTTTGAATGTCTAGGTCTATGTCTGTTTTATAAAAAGAGTTTAAATGAAAATCCAATAAACAAATAGACGTTTGACTAGAATCTATCAAATTGGTATCTATGCGCACTTCTTCGTGGCTATCAGGGGGCATTTTCTATTACAGGTTCTCTTTTGTCTCTTGGTTCTTTTTCACTTTAACCAACTTCCCCCCCCCCCCAATGAAAAATGAAAAATAAATCATTATTTTTCATTCGAGAGTAAGCGCCACACTGTGGTCCACCCAGTTCGAAAATCTTATAATTAAAGGAAGTGATGACGACTGCATCCGGAGAGACAAAGAAGATGTTGATGAGAAAAAGGGCGAGCTGGGCGAGAGATGCAAACCAGCCGAAGGTTGCTGCTGAAATGCTCATATCATCTGGAGATTTGGATAAGGCCGCCGTGCTTATTGTAGATAATGACTGGTTAGAACTGTGAGTGAAGCCACCTTTCTGCGAAGAGCTTATTTTATGTTGAATAGAGATATCTATTTCTGAATGTCATCTAAAACATTGATTTGATTGATTCTGAAAGTCTCCTTTCAAGTTACGGTTGAGCAAACTACTCTCCTCCACATAAACATAGGCTCATCCATATTTTTTGAGTTATCTCATTATAGCTCAAGTTTAAATAAGGTTTTGCCATTGAAAAAAGTCACACTTTGAGTATATTTTGACACACATAAATGAACTTCAGAAAAAAATAGTGTGAAAAAGGAATACCTGTATTTATTTGGAAAACTTAACATAAAACGAGATAATTTAAAAAATATGGGTGAACCTATGCTTATTTGGAGGAGAGTAGTTTGCTCAACCGTAACTTGAAAGGAGACTTTCAGAATCAATCAAAACAATGTTGTGAATGATTTTTTCGAAAAATTGTGAAAAAAGTATTTTGAAATCCGAAAAAAAACGGTGTCTGTGTAGCATTTAATTTTTATACTTTCATTTTTTATGCCACGCCTTGAATTTTCGAGTCTTGAACCCTTTGCAATTGAGATATGATGCTCGCATGCAATGAGCTTTGAGCAATGAGATGCCACCACCAATTTCTCTGAAATTAAATACTTAAATGCTCATGTTGTTAGTTGACTCATCAGAATTATCTTCAGTGCAATCGAAATCTCTCATAAAATCGACAGAAGTGACCTGGAGACAATGAAAAAACTCTCGTCTTACTTCATCAGGAAGCGCGAATTTGGTCTTGCTTCCAGAATTTTTCAGAGCATAAACGACACAAAATCCATTGTAGATATGCATGTAAATGCCGGCCATTGGACAGACGTAAGCCAGTTTTACTATTTTAACCCTTATTTATGCTTGGTTCTCAGGCTTTTGCAATAGCTGATCGTCACCCGAAATACGTAGAAGACGTCTATTTACCATATGCCAGATTCCTGGCGGAAAGAGATCGATTCGAAGAAGCTCAAAAAGCTTTTCATAGAGCTGGCAAAGAGAAGGAAGCAATGCACGTTCTGGAGCAACTCACTTCGAATGCTGTCAGCGAGAATAGATTTGCTGATGCTGGGTGAGGCATTCAGAATTGATATTAAGCAAAATATTTCTGTAAAACTTTATTAGAAAATCACGTTCTATAGGTATGAGGTTCATTCGGCTTTGCATAGGAATTTTGTTTTGTCACGCTTTCCATTATTGTAGTTGAATTACTCTTTACCGGTTTTTTATAGCATGGAATGATTGTAACTCATCAGTTTGCGAAACTATCATTTGTGCTTGCAAAAAGGATGGAGTGATGTGATGATCTAATGAATTTCAGCTTCTACTACTGGCTATTGAGCCAACAGTATCTGGAGAGGAGTCAATCAGAGGAGAATTTGACACTATTGGCGAAAGCCAAAGAAGCTTCGGCGTTGGCTGAGGCTTACTACGCATATTATCCAGTATTTATGTTTTGTGTGAGTGATTGCTCAAAAGCGCTCAAAAAAAAAACTAGCGCACTGATGAAAATTTCAGAGCCAGCCGTTCTCATTCGAGAGAAACGAGAATATTCTCAATATGGCCAGATTTTTGACGTTCACCCCGTACATTGACAACATCTCCAAAGTGTAGGCTTCTTTCTCAACTGATATTTTTTTCAGCCAAACAATGTTATTTTCAGTTTCGTATACTTCACCATCGCAAAACTTGCCAATGAGATGGGCGCCTTCAAATCAGCTAGAAACGCATTGGATCAGCTGACCCGGTTGAGAGTACGGCCTAGCTTTGAATTAGATGGACAAATCGAAACGATGACACTCAATATCAGGGCGAAATCATTCACTGATGCTGAGAGCATGCAACCAATGTGCTATAGGTAAGTGGCATTCGAGCAGTTGTTGTGATAGCTTTTGAAGGGCACTATAGAAGACATTTATGAGCGGCCGTTCTGCTTCGGCCCGGAGGAGAATTATGATTAAGGGAGAATTCTCAATTTTCCCAAGAAAAGAGAAAACTGGGTCAGAACTACGCTAGCCTTACAATTTCTCGCCCTCACTGACAAGCTCTGTTACTTATTATAGTGATGATTTCGCTTTTTCAGATGTGGCTTGAACAACCCATTGCTTGGCGGGATATCGTGTATTCATTGCGGAACTCCATTCATCATTTCGTTTGTCACATTCGACGTCCTGCCTCTTGTTGAATTCAAAATCGAGCCGGATATTTCATTTGACGAAGCGAAAGAGCTAATTGATAGCGAGCCCCCATTAGCTGATGATGATTATAACCCATTGAGGGGAATCAAAAAAGGAGTCAAGGACATTATTTTGAACAGAGAAGCGCTGGCCAGACTGGAGCAAGGCCATGTTATCATTCAGCTCTTCCCCTCTCCGTTAGCTCCAAAGTTCTTGTTTAACGTGATGCCGAGCATAGCTATTGCTCAGTGTAAAGGGTGTAACAAGGCAAGCCTCAGTTAATCAACTCGACAACTACTAAATACGTGTTCAGGTGTTCGATTTGGATGATTTCGAAATGGCTTGTCTGCGAAAAGGACATTGCCCGTTCTGCAGAACCTCTTATGATCGAAATGAAGCGTTTTACGTGGAAGAAGACGAGGAAGAGGAGCATTCAAATGTTCCAAGTTTTGGTCAATTTGCTAGATTTCCATGATAGCTTTTAAGGGAAGAGCACGTTCCGGAATAATCTCGCGGCAATTCGAAATTTGATTAGGCACATATAAATATTCACATTTTCTCAGACTCCGTTGAAATGCGGATTGATAATGCCGAAAATTTTTTATTTGCATATGAGACATTTATCAGAACAAATCTTAAACATAGTAGAAAAAGGAACAGAAAAAAATCAATCCAGCTCTTCCTCTATCATTTTTTTTTCATCACCTATGAGTAGTTTGAAACAACCATTCACAAGGGTGGCGTATTTTTCGGGAACCTTGAACGGAAGAGTTCTTCTAACATTGTTTGCAAACTGAAAGGTACTTCTTTGTGGCTTGTACAAATCACGCAGCGATGAAGAGATGCCGCTGAATAACCGGCGAAATTCATTTTTCCTATAGTTCGATGAGACCAAACAACACAGATGAAGGAAGTCGCTCGCTTCTAATTCTGACCGGCCTTCTCTTCTTGCAAACGAATCTCGAATCTTTTCCAGAAAATGAATACACTTGTCCAATTCTTTGACTGCATTTGCACTCTCTGTTCGTTGTTCTTTTTTCTTAAGAAATACCTTGAGCGCCTTTTCAATGCAGTGCTGCTTCACTATTTTATTCGAACATCGGCTCAATTCCGAGTAGACCTTATTGATGAGTTCCCGTCCTGGCACTTCCTCTGCACAATCTCCTTCCAGTTCTTTTTTGGCGATAGCGAGATAGTGTTCATTCAATTGAAATATTTGATTAAAGATTCCCATAATTTTTAGCCTTGTACTATCGTATCTACAATCTTCTACTTCGTTTTTCAGCAAGAAAAGTGTAAAATAAGACAGTTGCTTCAGAATTTTGGAAGTTTCAATCATCTTTTCAACGTCTTTAATCGGGATTGTTTCGTGGCCTTTATGTCTTCCACGTGGTGCACAGTGGCGACATACAGCTTTACTATTGATACGCATTATTTTAGTTTCCAAAAGCTCTTCTGAAGTGTCTAGAGGCAGTTGAAGAACTCCATTTTTCGACTGTATCAATAGTTTAGATTTTTTCAAGCAATTGGCACAAAGTCTCAGTTCATCACTGAAATTCCCGCATTCGGAACATTTTCCTTGATTCAGATCCTGCAATAAGAAGTTTACAGATTAGACATCAGAAATCTCTACAGGACCGCCTCAAAAATCGTTAGGAAAACTGGAACACATTGGACTCCACACAAAAATACGCCATCAAACAAAATTTCGAAAAACTCGAGAATGAGTGACTATAGAAGTTTTGAGCATATTGAGAAATAAGAAGAATTGACATTAGTTTCAGATTAGCAATCAAAAATTTAAAAAGAAATATTCAATGAGATGACCATTTCTGCGAGTTACATCAAAAATACAAAAATCCATAGAAAAATTAATGATTTCCTGTACTGTTTGCTCCATCAGAAGCCATGGCCTATATGAATGTCTGTTTGAGATCCGGGGAACTGCCGTAGCTCTCGTTTTCGACATAGATTTTCCTCGCAATGAGTCCGAAACTTTCTCAATGATGTCATCTTGCTGATATGTGTGTTGACTCTCGATTGGTTTTGACGAATAAACATCAGCAAACGTTGTTTAATCACATATTTGTTGTATTCTGATGAATTCGTCTTGGAACGATCAACAGTTTGAGCCGACCGTTAGAATTTTCAGTTAATGTACCGTAATGTGCACCAGACCCCAACTTGTTTTTTGGCTGTTTTGACGAATTACACACAATTTCATTTTGCTCGTCTTTGCGGAGATCAGCAAGTTCACTTCGCTCTTGATTTCGGAGTATGTGGAAATGGATATCGACGCTCAAATAATATTTTTCACGTATCTCTATCCAAATCCCTCGATGGTCCACAGAGGCTCTATTTAACTCCTTAAGCAAGTAAGAGTTCAAACGACTCAATTTTCTTGAAATTTCACTGAATGATAGACTCTAAGCAATTTTGCCGTCATTTTGACTTTTTTCATAGTCGGTTAGCGGTTTTCTGAAATATATAATCTTAAACCACCGCAAAACCTACCTGGTGCCTCAACACGGCGCAGGGGTAAACGGCTCTCGTCACCTGTATCACATTCTTCTCAACCGCCGTTGGGCCCTATACGATGTTAGCGTGGCAGAACCGTTGAATACTAGCAGTGATCACCGACTCGTTCGAGCCAAGATCAACCTTCGCAATCGTTTCAGAAGAAAGGATGGGCTACGCTCAGCTCCAATTAGGTTTCCAGAGTATGACACTGACATCATGGAAACGACATCCACTGCATACGATTGGCAAGAATATCATGAAAAAGAACATCATCAACAAAGCCTGCCGAGTGGCGGTCAAAGAGTCGATTAAGGACTACTGCGATACTCGATTGAAGGAAGCAGCTGAACAGAAAATCAGCCTGAAAAGGTGCCAAAGTAACATGAACGACAAAAGAGCCGTGTCATTTCTTGATTTTTATTCCCGAACCAAGATCGAGAAGTTTGTCGTCTTCTATTCCATCCTGTACAGCTCAACAACAACGGTACCACGAGCACCAACTCCGACACAACAACAGCTCCCCAAAATTTTAGATTCCGAAATAAGGCATGCAATTAAACAACTAAAACCGAAGACTGCATCCGGACCGGACCAAGTCTCTGGGGACTTCCTAAAGGCAGAATCAGACATTATCATCCAAAAATTGGCGGTAGGTTTCAACCGATGCATCAAGGAATATCAAGTGCCAGAGCAGTATAAAACTTCCAAGATCGTGCTGCTGTTCAAGAAAGGAAAACGGGATCTCATAAAAAATTATCACCCTACTGTCGCAACTGTACAAGTTGTTTACTAAAATCATCCTTAATAGGCTGGAGAAGACTCTTGACGAGTTCCAACCTGCCGAACAAGCCTGGTTTCGAAAGAAATTCAGCTGCATCGACAACATTCACACAGTCACACAACTAATCGAACGTCAGAGGGGAGTACAAACAACCGCTCTACCTCTGTTTAAGGAGTACGGCAAGGAGGCACAATCTCACCGAAACACTTCACTGCCGCTTTACAACACGCGATGATCAACTTCGACTGGGAGGACAAAGGCATCATGATAGATGGCAAGAAGCTCTGCAATCTCCGATTTGCTGACGATATCGCTCTGATAAGTCACAGCTCTGCGGAACTTCAAAGTATGGTCAATGACTTTAGACAAAGTTGGAAAAACCATCGGACTAGAAATGAATCGCAGCAAAACAGAAGTGATGAGAAATTGTTGGACAACAGCGGATCCCAGCACTGTCGGAGGAATCCCACTTCCGTATGTCGACAAATACATATATCTGGGAAGACTGGTAAGAAGAAGCTCAGCAAAAGAAGAAGAAGAAGCTCAGCATGGACTGCCATGGGCAGTATCAAAGAAGCTACTCAGCTCATATCCAGCAAGAAGATAAGAACTGTTCGATTCGACAGTTCTCCCCGCGCTCTGCTACGGATTTGAGACATGGGCGGATAACAAGTCTACTACTATGATTCTCACAAGAACTCATCCGGAATGCGAGACGCTGTGGAATACACAATCACCGCGAAGTACCGATGGGCCGGTCATGTCGTACGAAGACAAGACGATAGATGAACAAACCGAATAACCTTCTGGTATCCAAGGGACGTTAAAAGAGCTGTCCCGCAACAAGATGGTCCGATGCACTGAAGAAGTGCAATACTCCCGACGGCAACTGGTTCCAAGCCGCACAGGACTGAAACAAATGGAAAGAGACGTGGGCCCGGCGCTGATAACATCCCCAGCCGACTACCTCCGACTGATATTATTCGAAGAGTATTAAGTATGTCGGATACATTTATACATTTTCAACATCACTAATTTTTTTTTGTTGATTTACGAGGTTTTCTAATTTTGAAAGTTGGTATTGGGGTGGCGTATGTTTATGTGGGATACTATATGTATAAGTGATCTTGGTAATCCGCGCGACTTCAGAACACCAGAGCGTACATTTTTTTTGAAAGGAAAAAACTTTTGAAATTTTAGCTTAATGTCTGGATATAGTATCTGAGATACAAGACAATAACCATACAAATTTGTTATGATGAATATCAAAATGGAGCACTTTAATTATGAATTTATCTTGAGAGCACTTCGAGATCAGCTGCTCTGGTTGTGGGATTTCAGTGTTAGCTCAATGAAAAAATACAATAAGGATTGGCTTCCCTACCTTTAATGCATCATTTTATATTGAATAATATCGCTGGTTTGGACCTCCCTCCCCCGGCTTTACAAAGATTTTCTGATATCTAACCTTGGGATCAAAATTAAAATCTAACACGGTTTTTATCGAGATCGCAGCCATTAACGGCTTCACCATTTTCATAGCATCATAGTTCACAATTTTCTTATTGAACGCATTCACTGTGTGGCAAACTGGACAAGTGGCAGAAGTCCGTGAATCGAAACAGCTTTCGCATATGGAATGACCACAGAGTCCCGCGCACACTTTTCGCTTGTGCTCATCTGAAATCGTAAACTGAATTATTCTAAGAATATCGCTTTATCTATGAGGAAATCAAAAAACTAACCGAAAAAATGTTCACATTTCAGGCAGAATACAGATGCGATGAGTGACATTGCTGTGCTTCCGGAAATTATTATTCTTGATTGCAAAAAAGAACGCAATTCCTGCAATTTCTGCAGATATTAAAAGTAAGACAAGCAAGGCATTCATAAAAACGACGTGCTCTTCATTCCCTAAACAGTTACGGCACATATGTAACTGTTTTCAGACTGGAACATACATTATTCTCTATGTGATAGTATCAGCAACTCTATCGAAAGTTGAACGATAAGAGTGGAAGGTGATGCTCGTTGGTTATAATTTTATGTACCGATTGACTCAGAGCTCGTGACTTCCATCTATTTCGCAACGATGGTATTTTTTCATGAATAACATAACAAGAATTAAGAATTATTTATACATTTCTTACAGCTTTGAAACTTGTTTCGAGTGATGGAAAATCTTCTGTTGGTAAAGGCACTCTTGAGCCCGCTAGATAAGTACATATGTCTACCCTGCTAGGCTACTCAACTCACGAGTTGAATTGAAACCAGAAATGCTCAAAAGAAGACGGACAGAGTGGGCAGCCCCCAATCTTAATCAAAACTTAATCCGACGTTCTCACTTGCTCCCGAATTCGAGCTCAACTCTTCGACGAAATCGTTCTTCCCGCTCTCGCATCCGAAAAAACAACTGATTGCCTCTTAGACAACCATCGTCCAAGATTGCATAACATGGTTTTCTGCGATCCGCGCACGCGCAAGCGAATAACAAATAGACTATAGTGAGTAAGATTTTCAATGCACCGGCAACCACCTTCGAGAATTTGTGGACTGAAAATAGTTTCAGTAAAGGGTGATGGCAATCTACAATCAATGCTTATATGTAATCATTGAAGCTTGAATTGAAAACCTGAAAATATTAACCACTTTGAAAGGAGTTCTCTAGCAACTGCGATAAATCTGTAGGTCGTGCTAGTGCAAGAAACTTGTCAACTACAAATATGAAATTCCATTTTTACAGAACTCCCTCGAAATGCGAAACAATTCGACAAGTTATGACAAATATCTCAAAACTTTAATTTGAAATATGGAAAATTCAAAAGAAACACAGAACAATATCATTTTAATTCAACTTTCAGCTTAATTTTACATGCTCCCCTAACCTGGAAATGTTAAATTCAAGCAAACCAAAAGACCACAGTAGGAGTCAAGTCACAAGCAGGTAATTCTACACTTTTGATTCCAAATCCAGGTTGAATTCAATCTCATCAATTATTGCTTCAGTTAAGCAGCTTCATTAACACATTTCTGCAGCTGAAGGTGACTATGAAAGTATCAGTCTCCCACAAGTTTTGGGTACAACTTGTCCTAAACTTGTGATAGTCGTGTGCTAGACTTGTGGAAAACATGGCCACGACTTAGATTTGTGAATATTCAAAGTTTGTCATGGACTTATGGGAGACTTGCGGTGTTTTGCTGAGAAGATCTCAACTACCGATGCAAATTTTTACCTAATCCGGAAGTATTGGATGAATCATAAATCCCCCCCCCCCAGCAGTTGCCTTTTCATATCTTCAACTAGTGATTATTTCAGTTAGCGCTTGAAACTGATCCAGGTGCCAACCAAAATAATGAGGCGACATGTATCGATCGATCTAATACTTCACGGTGTTTAGGCAAGGCTCATCAACAACGAAGCAGGATGTTTCACTGTGGAAAAACTGTGCATGGTTCGAAATATAATATGGAGTTTTTAGATTTTATGGAAACAATTAAGAATTTTGCCCGAACTAATCGATTTTTAGCTACAGTACCGTGAACTAAGATGCATATTTCAGTTAAAGATGCCTAACTTTCAGACTGATCACAGCTTTCGATCTTGGGCGATGAAGTGAACAGTTCCTACTTCTTTTTGCATCATTTCATATGAGGTTGTCCTACAGGTCGTTTTGTGTCTCGAGGAATCCATTTTTTCTTTGCATAATGTGTCCGGTCCATTCTACATTTTCTTTTTGATGTAGATAAGTGGGTCCGTGACTGGACCGATCTTCCAGATGCCTTCGCAGTGTAAGTTTCTTTGACGTTGTTTTGTGAGAGTCATTCCTATTAATATTCTATCTGGTGATGCATGAGTCACACGGATTCTTTCGGCGAGGACCTCTGTGAAAGTCCAGATTTCAGATCCGTACGCGAGCGCGGGAGGAACTATGTCGTCGAAGAGTTGACCTCGAACCTAGAACTTTGATGGTATTTTTGATGTTGTTGAATGCTCCGTCTTCTTCTGTGAAGTTTGGCAAGGAAAAACAAAAGTAGAAGAAAAACAACTCCGTAAATCTGATTCTTACTATTCTATTCCTGAAATCTGATTCTTACTGTTCTATGCCCCGAAATGTTCACACTCTTTGTTTTGAAGCCGTGCCTGAACTTGAAGTTGAACTCTTTGTTTCTATTTTTGATCATGTTTCTCAATATTTCTAGCATGTTGCCGCTTTTGTGAAGAACAACATTAATGAGATATGCATGTTTTTGGGAAGCAGTTCAACTCATTGATCTATCACAGTTAGGATGTGAGTGAAAAAGAAACTGTCAACTACAAAAATGTAGTTCTAGATGTGAATATTTCAGAATTCTTATTGAACAATCACGCAAAGTAAGGAGTTTTCCACTGAAAATAAACTATCTTAATGCATGGTGCAGTTTTCAAGAACTTCTGGCGATCTCGAGATTTTCTCTATTTTCATTTCAAGGCACCCATTTATCCGAAAATGCAGGCTGAAAATATTCTTCAAGACGGCAAACAACGTCTTAAAACTTAGTTACACCCTCGCAGTGCGTTTGTCTGAAAGCAGATTGGTGATCACGTAACTGAAGAATCAAAGCACCTGGAAGGAGAAGGCTCACCTGCAGCTATGAAATTCTGGCGGAATTTCTGGAGCTTGTTGTTAAATTCCGCAGCTTCGTACACTAGTCCCAATAAAATGCTTCGATTCCTCACCCAGGTTTCGCTGGAATACAATGACCAATAAAAGCTCAGCTCACTATGTTTTTTCAACGTCACATACTGAAATGCTTCCCCTTTAAGACATCAATCATTATTCTCTGCGAACTTTCCCAAATCTCACCGTTCATTTTTCTTTTTAAATTTCTCGTTTACATATAAACCAGTGGAAAGTTCGCGAGAGCGCCGCTATTTTAGAACATTCTGGAACATTCTGGAATGTTCCAAAAACATTGGAAAACAATGTATATTAAAATTGTAGTTTTGCACATTTGAAGCATTTTTTTTGACATGTGATTAACGGGCGTCCAGATTGCTATATTACAAACATTATACCGTAGTTAAGACAGTTTTGTAGATTTTGTGTGCATAGCTATACAGTATCCCATGAACCCAACAACCTCCTAAAAATATGCTTGCAATGCGCACGAGTGGCAATGACTCCATCATAGTAGGAGGTCCAAGTTTTTTTTGAGCTATTCAAAAAAACGTAGTGTACAGACAGACGGAAACGCAAACGGAACTATTCGCTTGATAATAAGTAGATAAGAGCAACGGAAGGACCCTTTTTTTCAATTTTGCATAATTAAAAAAAACGCCGAATTTCTCTTTTAAACATTCTTGGCAATTTTCCAAGTCTCATTCTTGACTCTTAATAGTCATAATAGGAGCACAATTTTGAATAATTTCTTGCAGAGCAATGCAGCTTTTGAATTTTTCCCCTAGAAGGTATCAGACAATTTCACACCACCAATTCTTCCTGAATAGCACTTTTTCATGTTTGATGTTTTAACAAAGAACATGAAAAAAACAGATGTTTCGATAAGCAGCAGCACATTCTCGGCTGATCATTCCTCTTCAAGACTTCTCACTATGCACTTAAAGAAAACACATTGGCCTTGTTCCGCATTTTCTGAGAACACCTTGAGTCGAACAACTATTTTCTTCTCTAATCTATCATAAATCCTGATGAAAAATCTTGTACTTGCGATGGATCTGTCGTGTGTTTCTGGATTAGTGTTTCGAATTTTTATCAGTGTTGAATGCATTTTTCATGTTGAAATCAACAAATTCAGAAAATAAACCGACCGAAACCTTATTTACACAAAACATATACAACGTAAGTGAACGTAAGATACGTAAGGAAACAAAAAAGAAATGGATATTCGAATTTCAGTTTTATTCTTCATGTTATCTCACCATACAGGAATGAGTGAAAATGAGAGAAAACTGTTGGGGGGGGGGAGAAAGTAATACTGATTGTTTGTCTCACTGGGAGGAACAAGGTAATAGAAATATGAAACACAGGAAAACAACGTCGATTCTCTTCTGGAGGCACCCTCTTTGTTTTTATGACTATTTTGAGTTGAGATTTGTATTTTGATTTGATTCTTTGGGGGATTTTGAACGTGAAATCGAGGATCTGCTATCTGCAAAAGGAGAAACCATAGTATGACTTTGAATCATTTCTTCTTTACTTACCTATGATGACACTCTAGTGTGGACCCGATGAGCACGAGTCTCCTGATCTCTTACTTTGGCGATACCGAGCAAGAGTTTCTCGCAAACTGGCTTTGATTCTCTCACTTGCTCGAGCGTCATTTTCTTGACGAGCTGGAAATTTCAGTAAATTAGAAATCAGACAATGGTAATCCGAGAACCTACCAATTGCGGAAATTTAACGACAAAGTTGCAGAATTCAAATATTACTTTCCTATCTTCTATTTTCATCTCTTTCAGCATATTCACATCATTGTACTCGACTTTTGCGGTTGCTGAAAAATGTAAACCAATGCAATGTGAAGGTATTCAATTTCATTTCAAAGGAGATTCATGCAGGTTCGCACTGGCACAGATGTTTCACGAAACAAGCAAGCAAAACAGAAAAACAGAAGACCAACTCACTTCCTTGATAAAAAACGAATGACGAGGAGGACGGTGTTAAAAAGCATAAAAAGATAATCAAATATGCGACGATCCTCTGCCGCGAGTCGCTGAACAAATATCGACTCTGCAAAATGGGAAATGATGAACGGAAGTGTCATATTAATACATATTAATTTTCATTTTTGAAATGTATGACGCTCGCCATCTGATGACACGAAGCGTGAACAGCGCGTTCTTACCGTTTTTGTGGCCATCTGATAGTATGCGCGGGCTATCCGTGCCAAAGGCATTGTAGTATTTTCATCTGTTTTCATTACACAATATACCTGAAATCAAAATCATTTGAACTGGAAAGCAGGACGACCACCGACACACCTACCTATAGAAGAAATTCTGGATTTTTTTGAGGTGTTTCTCAACAGCCAATTACAGTTAGTTCGTCTCTTCTTTTTCGATTGAACCGTCAAAAAATCTTGGAAAATTGGTAAGCTCAACGTTCGGTCCGTTGTGCGTGCTGTAGAAAAAGAAAATAGATTATTGAAGATGATGTTAGAAAGGGAATTTCGAGAACGGAAATTAAGGAAAGGAACGGGAATGAGCTCAGAATTCAAATTTCAAATGTTGAATTCCATAATTGAATCAAAAAAGATTTCGTACCAACGAAACATGCAAATTGAGTAAAAAAGAACGCCAAAATCTGTTTCAGCAGACTCATTCTCTCTCTCTCTCTCTCGATTCTTGAGGAGGTGGAAGAAGAGACGCGAGTGAGGAAGCAAAAGAAATATAGATAATTGACACTTTTAACACTTCAAAAACCAGAGGAATGATGAAAAGTGTGGTCGCTTAGGGAAATACACCAGTTACCGACGTTATCAGGCTATAATTTGGCTGGGGATTCGAAGAGAAATTTCGGAATTTTAATATATCAACAACAAAACATAAAGAAAATGGGGGAGAGCTGTTTGGTGATCAAGTATCTGAGGAATCAAAGCTTGCATGCACCCGGGTAGGAAATGGTCTTCTTACGATATCGCGATTTCGCATTTTCGAGTCGCGCTGATTAGAATGAGCAATAAAGTGGGAATCCTCAGAATCGGATCAGTTTCAGTGATCCTTAAATATACGAAGAAGAGCCTAATTGTTCAACATCAAGAAACGAGGGAAACCATACGAAAGGAGGCGGAGAATCAGGAAGATTTGCAACCCACTATTTTCGGTGGAAAAAAAGCACACACATTTTTGTTTTTTCAGCTTTTCCAGCTCTTCTTCAAATTCAACAATAAAAAAAACAGAAATCAGAATACGAACTTCCAGCTTATTTCAGTAACCTTAATTTGAAACTAGATTGAAACGCTTAAAATGTGTTCTGAAGACATTTCAAAAACAAAAAGAAAAATCCCCGATTTTCGAACAGAAAATGCCTAGAATGAATCAGTATCGCGCAAAAGAGAGAAGCACAAATCTTAAAAAGTCACAAGCTGCATGGTGAATTTAATATAAAACTACGTAAAATCCAAATAAATAAAAATTGATTAAGATGTGTAAAAAATCTGAAAATCGTATGAACGACGAAAGTGTTGTGTTCGCATCTAACTTTAGAACAACGAGGGCGTGGAAGTATTTCGCGGTCGCCTCAGATTTTCGACGGCGTAAGCTCTCTCTAACGCATCAAAGAATACCTCAAAATGGAGCATAAAATGAAAGCTCTCATTGTGAGGAGAACAGTGTTGGAGAGCAGCCAGAAGATGTGTCTGTGATATGAGCCCTTGCATTCAACATGAGTTCAATTCATACTAGCTCTGTTTCAGCTCTGACTCAGAAATCACACAAAGCTATTGTATCTTGGGAAATTTAAGAAGCTATGAGAAAAAGAACTACAAGAAAACAATAATTATTTCCGATCAGCTCAGCGTTTTCAAAGTTGAATGACCATTCGAGAGACGCATAATTTTTTGGTCGCTTTCACATGTACGCGTCCTAGTATTACGAACTTTGAATATTCAGAAGCTGAAAATCAAAAGACAACTAGTTTGGTCCGAGAATTGATGTGTTGCTGTACTATCAGGGATTATTTATTTAAGGAGGCATGCAAAACTTCAGTTCACTAAGCTTTCTAAAAACAGATTAAATAATACCTGCAATATCCAAAAAGCGAATTAAAAGAGAAGAACTGTGATATTTAGGCGCCTTCCGGGCAGAGACACATTTCGTGGATCTCGTTGTCTTAAAACCGCGATGGGGGCTTCTCTCCCTCATCGCATTTCGTTCGTTTTTCACGATATCAGCGATCGTTAAATGTCATGCATGCCTAGTGCGTTTTGAACGAATGCGAAGACATGAAAACACATCAGCCAACCCTATTATTTTGGATCTCTGCTACTGCAAATGCCACGTATTCATGCTTTCAGATACGAATCGCGTAGGTGGTCGAGTTCATAGAGTGTGCTCTTTTCAATTCGAAATATCAACGGCCTCCATTGAACAATCATATAAAATTAAACAAATGGGTTACAGTATGCTAAGAAAGACAAAATAATACATTGAGATGAATACAGTTTCATAATTATATCAAGATAGAGGCAGAAGACGTGACAAAGCAGATAGCCATTGAAAAATGGAAAAAGGGTGGGCCTAAGAAGCGGCTTAAATGGCTTGCAGATTTCAAAAGTATCCGATTCTTGCTGGGCAGGTGTTGTTCCCACACTTTGACACATCCATATTATCAAAAATCTGGCCTAGCCAGATTTACCGTCGTGGATTATGACGGCGAGAAAGCCGGATCGCCGAAAACCCATAAGTTTTAAAACTAAGCAGGGGAATTAAAGAGTGGAGCCGAAATATTGAAATTTATGGAATTTTTTAGATATCAAAGTTCTGATTTTGTGTTGGAAAAGAGAGAAACAAGTGGTTAGACGGTGATTTTAAATTAATTAAAACCCGTGTCTTGAAATCGAAATCAAGGTAACTGCGTTTTCTATTTTTAATTTACTTTCGCTTAATTTTGGCTTGTTGCTCATTGATCATTAACTGATCCTATTGATATTAGCCTAATCTTCAAGAAGAGACAAGAAAAAAGTTGGGATGGCTCACTAACTGTTCATTAAGCATTGAAAAATGTGAAATAAGATTACGATACTTCATGTCATGCTTTTACCTTTCCTTTTCAACGTCTGCAATTGCTCAAACATAGAGTGTATTGCACTATTGCACTCAAAGTGAACCTCAAAAACTTGCACTGAAAGAAGAAGACGATATACTCATTCTTTCTCTCTTTCTCTCTGCCTCTCTTTCTCTCTCTCTCTCTCTCTCTCTCTCTCTCTTTTTCTCTCTTTCTCTCTCAAGCGTGGATTATGACGACAAAAGCGGATGATCCAAAAGTTGGAACAAAGCAGCAAACAAAGCAAATAAGATAGAGTGGAAAGTATAGGAAATTGGACAACAAAATGGTCGAAATTAAAGCAGCCGGGTGATGGACCGATCGAAAGAAAGCGTATAAGAAGCATATAAAAAATAGTCTAAAAATACAACCTGCGCATTCTGACGCTTGGGTGATCTTTAAGCGCTTCCAATAAAGCTTGTGAATGTTTTCTTTTTCTGAATGTGAGCACGATTTGAACAACGATTTAGGGAACACAACAAATGCATATATTGCAATGTCAGCGAGTTGAGAGGCAATAGAATAGCGAGAATCAGCGTCTACAGAAAACTAAAATCAAGAGACATTCACGAATGCGGATCTCATCTATTTTTGAAAAGTCTGATGCAAAAAAAGGAAGAAGAAGAAGAGTGATCACGAAAGCGTACGTAGGTGGATGAAAAGAGAATCGGTGAGTACACGTTCACTATCGTCTTTAAACGTGTCTAATCGTTTATTCATCAGCTCTGCGGACTCGCTTTTTCCAACATCATAACGGCATACTCATGAAACTCTATACTATCTCTTTTGGTTGCTGATGCTGTCCAAAAAGTTAAAGAGTTACCTAAGTGCCTAAGTCATGAATCGTAGGTCCTAAGTCCGCGCCCCGTCAAAAAAGAAGACAAAAAATTAATCCGTATTAGAGCTATTAAAGTAAAAGATGTCATAAGGAATTTGACGAGCCGAAGAAGAAAGTGAGAAAAACCAAGCTCAATGACCGATTTTTGATGATCACCACTATAGCGCCTGTGGGGAAGGGCGCCTCCAAGAAGACGACGTTCTTCTAAACCCGAGTCGCTCATCATGATTTTTGTGGAAATACTCTTTAAAATCTCAAAAACCATCGTCATATACGAATAGCATTTAATGCCTGTTTCCAGCCAATTCTAAGGCTTCCCGGAGGCATGGTCATAAATTGTTTTGGGAAGTGTTGGCCAGGGAGGGGGGTGTCATCGCCAACGATCAAACTCTAATACGAAGTAGTAGTGTATTTGATGCTTATCACGCCATAAATAACGTGTTTTTTAGTCTTTTATAAGAAAAAAAAATAAACAGGAAAAAGTAGTAGGAGGAGGGGGAGGAGGAGGTAGCGGAATATCTTATAAATGCTAAAAAAGATCGTGGTACTTCGGATACTTTCGAACATTCTGACTGTCTTCTCTTCTAGTCAGTGTCTTCTCTCGATGTTCAATGTCTTTTAAAGGATCGGAGATGATAAGAAAGGAGGGGAGGGGATGAGAGTTGGAGGTTCGCAATTAGGTGCAGTGGTGAGAATCCAACAATATTATTATGTTGCCCGGTTCGCCCTACTATTGACATTCTGTTCGGATTTCAAAGGAAGTGCACCACTCGAAATTTGAAATTTGAATTAGGGATTGGAATTGAGATTTCTTAGAAAAAAAAAGAGTCTTCTGACTCAGAGATCTTTGGTCAGGTACAGCGAAAACTGTTTTCGCACACTTTTTTAAAAATAAATTCGAGTCAAGTAGATAATCTGAAAATTCTCGGTTTCGCAGTGGTCTTTGTATAAAATACCAATTTCCAGAAATCACTGATTTCGTGGGGCAGAAATGTTTGTATGGCTCATGGATTCTGGTCAGTGAGGATTTGAAACAACGCTACTTATGGCCTACGATTATTAGTTTTTGATTGAAAAGAAATAGGATTCCACCAAGTTCAATCACAGGAAAACTAGAATCTTGTAAGCCAAATAAGTGCTTCATCGTCAACAGCCATGACCTTTTATAAATAGACCAGAGAAACGTTGGATTAGGTTTAGATCAGAAATAAACAATCAGCAAAAAATAAAACATTTTCTAATCCGCATATTCCATCTTAATCCTCTGGTTCAACCGAACAGATTCTGTCTATTTAGAATAGAATAATGGAGTAAAGGTTGTCGAGCATGCTCGCAGAGGGGAAAGGAGCTCTGGAGACGAGATGGCTGGGAGTACGACAGTTTCATTATGTGAGATAGCTTTCTATTCGTCTCACAATCCACTTGATCCACAATTGCAGGTAACAATGGAACACCTGCGTCGCAGTCGAATCGTGGGGACGGCGGGAGGTGTGCGCATCACTGAAATCGGTGGCATTGATTCCAGAATGAAGCAATCAGACTATTTCAAGATTTTATAAACAGCGTTCGATTCAAGGAAGCAATTGTTGTGATATAGCGATGCACAGGTTACTGGAAAAATGTAAACCAGTAGATTACGAATAGATTATCGAAAACGGAAATAATCCAAATGATCAAGGAGCTTCTCCAAACAGGGATGGAATGAGAAAAAATATTCAAAAAGAAGATAATGGGGGGAGGGGTCTGAGAAGGTCCCTGAAATGCCACATTCTGGAAGGCTGCAAAGAACTAACGAAGGCGAAATGTCTTCTGTTTTATTGCGCTTTTCTTTTTTTTTCTGAGGTTCAGTAGTAGTTCTAACAATATAAAATAATGGACAAACCTTAAAAAAATATTTAAGAGGGGGGGGAAAGGATGGACATTTTTGTGAGACATGCTGAATGCTCTTGACACAACCGGATATTAAGTCATAATAAGTGTACCCGGGAGGAGGGGGGGGGGGTGCTGAAAGGAGTGATGCAACATTGACTTAGATCCTTCGACTACGTCAAAAACTTGGCGTGTTAGAAGAAAGGGAAAAAGTAAAAGCGACGTCAATACGATTAAATTCTGAATATATTTATCTTCTGTGAGTGTTTATGAGAGAGAGAATAAGTGACAGATTGAGGAACAAGCACGTTTGCAATGAGCAGAAAGCGAAACGAGTTCAGAAAATTATTAACACAAATTATGTATTATAAAAGGAGCACAGAAGAAGAATATATTCAACGTTTTTCTGAGCAATTTATTTAATATAAAGGAAAAATGTCAACGTGCATATTTCCTAAAAATCAAATTTCAAAAATCTTTTTTTTACGATCTCATGAAAGAGGCAGTCCTGAGTTATATTTGTGATCCTGCGTGCTCTTCGCATTCGTCAAAATCAAATTGTGGATCTCGATGAATCTTATGAATCGAACATAGTCGTTAAACTTCATCCGATACAGTTTTTACACAGAGTGTCCGAGACTCCAGCTTCGTTGTTTAAGAACATCTCGCTTCATATTCATCGCAGCGGTTGGATGGTTCTTTTCATGGGATACACCTAAATCTACTATTTCCAGCATTTTGAGCAGTTTTTCTGGTTTTGAAGAAAGCTACGAGCCATCATTTCCTCAGTGCGTTTCGGTACGGATCACAAGTGTCCTTTATCCTTGATTCCTCCTCCAATAAAACTGTTATATTTTATGCAGCGAAATCAGGAGTTGTTCGCCCAGTGTTTGGCCAGATTCTGTTTTGAAGGATATCTTCTAGATATAAGACTAGAATTTGTAATGAATATGGAAAATTTTGCAAGGTTTCAAAAATATTCCAATTTCCATTATCCGAAGATAAACATAGACAACGATAGCGTCTGCACCGTGTTAAAAGGAAATCTCATCAGACACTAGAACTGCTATAAGGGCAAGTAGATCACCGTGATCCGAATAATGAAGCATAGCTTGCCGTTTCATTGAATTATGAAAAGAAAACAATTTGAGAACAGGTTACTGTAGTGAGAAACATATAAGGAGATGAAGCTGATAGGATGTGTGGAGCAGAGTAAATACTTTAGCCCATTACACATTAATCTTTGGGAACATTACTAAAGGAGAAGTAACATCAGTTGATGTTTCCAAATTTCGTAAACGAAAACATGGATTAGGCTTTCATGTTTCTCCATTCTAGCCGCCTACGGTAACAATGGATATTTCGTATTCATCTATATTCTACAGTACCTAGAAGCGCTGATTTGTCTTAAAAAGGCTTACAATACATGTTCAGATTCCGAAACTGCTTAAAAGTGTTTCGCTCTTTTATTAATAGAATTCATTGCAATGGTGTGCAAGAATGGTGCATACAAATCAACATTAAAATTGATCAGTAAACTAAAAAGTACTTTTCAAAGCATTAATTATGGAAATCCTACTGAACAGAGGGGTTGGTCAGAAATAAATGAATAAGCTCCCTTTTTATTTCAAAATCATAGTGTTCCCCGAGCTTTATTAGCATTCATTATCAGGACTCAAAGACCAGAAATCAAATTTGCAATACGGGCCGACCACGGGCCGGCACATATCATTCTGCAAAATGAAAATAATAACTTGAAATAAGTCGCAAATTGAAGATCTTGATGATTTCTGTGGAGGTATATAGAGCCAATAAAAGGGAACACCGACAGCCCGTCGACCTTTTGGATGGCGCCAAATTGTTTAATGGAGTTACATGGAGGATTCTATTTTGAAATGAGCCGGAATCTACAATTTGCCACTATTCTTGAGACATAAACTTTTCTGTTTGAAAAAACGTTATCCACGGGTTCACATTGAACCATCTTTCCTTGGAATATAGAAATCAGCGCACCGTTGAAATGTTCAATTTCTATAAAATTGAATCTTATTTTACAGGATTCTTTAACGAATATCTCAGAGTTCATTTCGAGTAATTTTCTCACCAAATTTTGAGCAGCTGTTTGAATTTTCAATAGAACGGAGCTCCACGCAGATGAAAATGCACCTCCGCCCTTTGACGGCGTATCTCAGTCTGCCGTAGAGACACATCACAAATCTCAGATAGTAGCAGAGCTGCTCTTCTCTTCTACTATCTGATATACACTATCAATAGACACTTTGCAGGGGTGAAACGGGATTTGTGCTATTTGAATTTTAAGTTATTAAAACTAGAAATCTTAAAACTAGAAAAATATAAACTTTTAATTTAATTTTTTTTCAGTTTTCTTTCTAATTTTTTTATTTTGTTATTCACCTGATCTCTGACCACATTTTCCACTAACCGAATCAGCATAATTCTGTCTTCTAGACAAACAGTTACTCATGTCCTAATCTAACTGAATTAAAAATAATACATCTAAATGAAAAACGATGGTTTTTGAGGTCATATCCGCGCCCAAATTCTATATTTAGCCAAGTTGTTGTTGTAATCAGTCGTATAAGTGCTTCTGCTCATCTGTGTCAAATGAGTTAGCTTAACATATATTGCCTGATCTCGTGATTTCCTTATCCGTCCATTTCATTTTGAAGGGCAGACTCTCTAGCATTATATGTACAAACGACAAAGATTGAGGCGGAGAAATGAACTTTGTGCTTTGTGAAAGAGGGCAAGAGAGCGCCGACGCGCAGGCTCCAAAGGATCCGAACTCTTTGGAAAGCTTGTTTTGCTGATTGCAGTGGAAAGGGAATTAATGAAGGATAAGGTCCACAGGAAGATCACAGGAGAGAATTTGTTTAGATGGAAAGCATTCAGGATCATAAGCATTCCGAAATGGTTGGTTCAAGGATCAAAGAATAATAAATAGGCGCATGTGAATTCAGGGAGAGTTCAGGAGCCTTGAACGCAGGAGGAAACACTATAGTTTCAGAAATCATCCTAGAATGCACCGCTAATGAGCAGCCTTCTAACTCAACGTTTCATTTAGACTGCAGGATTTTAAGGAGGAAACTTGAAATTAATCATCTTGAGCCATGAAATGCCTTCATTGCCCTGAAGTGGTATGATGTTACGCATCACAGAAATGGACACTTTTCGACAGTCTTCAATGTTTTCAACAGTTTGAATATATGCGGTATTCAAAAAAATTCAAAAAACAATACAACCGATAAAATCAGAAATATCAGGAAATCAAGATTGGAAATACGTTACTAATAGCTCCCTTGAACTTTTTTTTTCAAATTGTTGTCAATAGAGCTTCTAAAATGGTTATATATCAAAGAGTTTGAATAAATTTCAGAAGCGCAGCAATTTCAGTCTCTGTTTGGATTGAGAGACAAAGACATAAGCGTGCATGGCATCGAACACTACTATTCCATTGACAGCAATTTATGTTTCCTTAATTACAGTCTTTCAGTCGTAGTTGATTGGATGGCGCTCCAACTGATTCGTTCAAGAATGATTTTGGAGAGGAGTCTACGAAATCGGCAAAACATCTACAGTAAGCCGTTCAAAAGATGAGAATTGAAACATTGAAAGGGTGCATCGAATATTCGAAGTTTAAAGAATTTGAGCGAAAAAAACAGGTGACCAGATCAGAGAAATACTCGAGCACGAGAAAACCACGAGACTTTTTTGACTTGAAAATTAATGAAATAAACTTGCTTGTAATGAAAAGAGAAATAGTTTCAAATTCTGATTTGAAAAGGAAGCGTATGCAGGTATTAATCTCTATATTTTGGCTCTCAAAATTGAATTTTTCAAATCACATTTTTTGATTTTGTGGGAAACGATGGCTTGGATCACATTTGAGAATCTGGGTCTGATTGATTTTTTCTTTGATAAAGATATCTTTGGATTAACATTTGGTTAACGTAGATTTCGAAGTACTTGCTGGTTTACAATTTGCATTCTGATTGGAATACGGACATCATGATAAGTATTTAGGAAGAATCGGCGAAATCGATGAAACAAACTGAAAAACAGGCAAAATTGAATATCTCAGAGACTGTCATGAATTATTGCGTGAGATCTCGGGCAGAAGCTATATGCACACTGAACACCATACTTGACGCTAATTCAGTGAGTATTCACCATATGTCCTTGAATGAATGATAGCGGAGTAATAAGAGAGTAAAATACGAAAAGTGTGAAGTTCAAATTAAAGAAACGAACACCTTTGGCCTCCTCTGTTTTACACTGTCGCGGAAGCCGGCTAATAACGAGTGATCACTCATAATTTCATAAATCGAAACTACAGAGAACAAGTTGTCACCAGTTCAAGAAGGCGAGGAAGGATTTTTCCATTAATCACACTCGAATGACAGACAAGGAATCAAAAATCAACAAGTCCAAATCGAGAAACATAATTTTCTAGCCTCGTAGTTCCCGTTTCAGACCAATGAATAGTATGCTACTGCAAAACCAGGCCCAGAGACAAGCTCCTTTGTTGCTCAAAAATAGAAGAACACTATTTATGTATATGCAGAGCAATATCTCGTTTTCTGTTTCTTCCAGCCTCTCTCCCCCCTCCTCCACCTCCATAACTTGTCCTTTTGAAACCAATGATCGCTTGATATTTTTCGGAATACAGTGCACTGATTATCAACACATTGATAGAAAAAGATGCCCATAACCACCAAAGGAGCCTTTTTGGAAATGTTCTAAAATCTCGAAAATCCACGAATAAAATGTTTTAAATCTACATTATAAAGCGAAAATTTCTGATAACGAATAACGATAATTCAAGCAAATTGATATTTTAATCACTTTTGAGAGTCAAGTGAACTTAAAAGGGGTCCCCTGCGGGATTATTGTACCATGATATTTAACAAATGGGGGAACGTTGCCTCCCGTTTGAAGACAGGAAGGATTTGAAGAATTTTTGGAAACTCGATGTCCTTAAAAACGGGCCGGCTCATAGTCTTCTTTAAATTAAAGATATTGTTATAACACAAAAGATGTTCGTGAAGATCTCAGCTAGTGCTATAAATTAATTTATAGAGTAATAATCTTAGACAAGTTCGTGTTGAAACAAAACCAATAGTGACTATGGGATCTGTCAGTCCGGCTGTTTCTGTTTTTTCAGAGCTTCTACTCTGATTTCAAACAACACTGGAGATCTTGAAGAATGATACAAGTCACACAGTGATCGGTAGGTTTCAGAACGGATCTCACAGATGCCTAAAATGGTTGTTTAATTAGAAACTTGGGTAATTCGCCAGAAAGCCAAAAACCAAGGCATATTAGTGACCAAAAATAGCATCGATTGTTGTTTTGTGAACAGTAAACTAAAATAAGCTCAAGAAAAGAAACAAGGAAAACTAAAAATAAGAATGCAAAAAAAGGCGATTCGAAGATTTTTGGACACCGGACAGAGAAGCAAAGTGTTCGTGTTTTATTCAGATAAGAAAGGCGATTAGGCAAGCGTTTGGGGATTGTGGAATAGTCGAGTCGTCTCCTGAATCCACGTCACGCCGGGAGATGAACAGGAAGCAATTAAAAAGGGCAAGAATGATAGGACTGTGTGAAGGGGGGGCCGGAAGAGGGGCACGCGAAATTATTTGCAAAAAAACCACGCAGTGACGTGACGTTCTTTCCATCTGAGGATGGGGGCGTTTTAGGGACGGGGTGGTCAAAGAATCGGTGATGTCATTTGATAATGTGCTAATTCGATCAGCGTTTGGAGCTACGAACATTATATGGAAAAGTGCATAAATTCTGCGCAAATATTTTTAATGCTTATTCGGATCAAATAAAAAAAAAGAAACAGTAGGTCAGAAGGAGTGAGCAGAAAAAAAAGAATTAGCAGTTACACATTGGTAGTTTTCGCGATGGTAAGAATGCCACTAAACTAATGGTTACTGTAATTTTTGAAAACAAAGTGCAATTTTCACCTAATATCGCTCTTAGAAGTGACTTTAACAATTGATGATAGGCATCCTGACAACGTAAGAATAGCCTCAAAGACAGCCGTCTGAATGTATCTAAAACAAAAGATGCGCAGTCAAAATGAGCAAAATTGTAAAATTTCTGAATGATGTTAGGCTAGTGATGCAGATATTCGACAATGAAACATTACCCTCACAGCTCTCTTAGAGATCTCGCTTAATCAATTTTTGATTATTCGTTGTTTTTCATTTAATCTTATTAGATAGTAAACTTCCGGAAACGTCTCAAAATGATGCATGGAGTCGAATCAGTTAGGAAAGCGTCAGCAAAGTTCAAAGATCGGCGGTTTCCTTCAGCAAAAAGAAATTTGCACATTTAGCAGCACGCTCATGTGCATATGAAGTCTGAGGACTCAGTTTCACATGTTCGGGAAAATATCGAAAATTAGAGACGTGCACGGGTTGGAATATCGCAGAAATAATTTTGTTTGTTCAGATCTTATACAGTATTTAAACTACGTATTTAAGATACTTTTTTTTGGAAAATATACAACTAATTTTGAATCAGTATCCACTCCTCGAGTCGGCTTTCAGTTTCTCTGAAAGCAGAACAAATAGAAAGAAACAGGAAGGGAAAGGAAGATGGTTGACGCCAACAAAGTCGCAAATTTTCAGCTTTAACTTTAACTATGTCAAGCTGATGCATGGGTTGGTGAATCTGGCAAGAAAGAACCCTCATTCTGAATAATCTTCATTATTCGCGTAGTGAACAAACAGAATTGATTCAAATTGAACGACAGCACAGTCCATAGTTCGTGTCGGGATCTGTATGGCAAAAGTAGGCAATCAATCACGTATGCATCTTATCTGGCTGATTGTGTCCATTGATTTTCCATAAAAGTAACAAATAGCGAAGCTATGCTGTCAGAAAACATAATTTATATTTCAAAGTTTAAAAGAGCACCCAATGGGAATAGAATGACCTCATCTAAAATTAATTATTGCGTAGCTCGTTAGTGTTTCAACTACATACACATGACGGCAATCACGTTTCGAAACATCGTATTCTCATTGAGCTCCTCTGAGATTTTAAGATGGAATAAAGCACCTACGGAATTGGTTATCCCCAAACAGTGAGCAATTTAGTACTTGAATAGAATTATTACGAAAATAAACAGACAATTCCCAAAAACAAAAAATTCTTAAATTAATATAAACTATACCTGTAAGTAGGAAAGGTTCAGTTTTCAAAAGGGTCTTTGTACATGAGCGTCTCTGGAGGGACCCACTCCAAAATGACATCGACGTATGTGCTGAAAGGCGGAAAACTTTGAAAGATGTTTAATATACACAAAAGTAACAAAAAAATCCTTAGCGTGTCTGTACGAAGCACAGAGCTTGAAGCACCGGTGACACAGATGGACCAAAGAGAAGTGCTCTCCAAAAATAGTTACACTAAAAAGTGCTAAAGCATCATATGGGTGCATGGTTTGAAGCTAATTGACACAATTTTTTTAGTATAAGATAAGTAGGTCATACATGTTTAAAACTCTGAATCTCCAAGCCGTACATGTCATTCTTAAATTAACGACTACTGATTGGACGAGGTCACCAATTGTAGATCGCGCTTGACATCACATGTTGTTGAATACTGACTCCGAGAAGAATGCATCGGCCCGCACTTTTTCCTAGTGTTGTTTGTCACTTCTCAGGCTAGAAAGCTCTCATATGTTCATGAATTCATGCAGCACACCAAGATATACAGTTTGAGACCAATTTCGGGCAATAAATACTATTTTGAAAAATAAGCACCTGCCTGTCTTTCGCAGGATTTGAACGGACTGCATTGACAAAAAAAAAACGCAGATATCAGAAAAAAGGTGAAAAATCTGGAGCTCGGCATCTAAGATGAGAAGTATCAATCATCATAGCCTAATCAACTCAACGTATTGTAACGGATGTGAATGAAGACGTCATATTGAATTAGAGCAGATTAAAAAGAGCTCGTTCGTCTTCAAGACTCGACTAAGATTACGATTTTCGAACCATTTTGAGTCTCAAAAAACAATAAATGAAAAAAGAAGAGAATGACGGGACCAATGTCTAAAAAGAATAAAAAAAGACCATCTGAGGATATATCTTTCTCTCTCAAAAGGTCGTTGATGTAGTTGAGAAGAGGATTCTGGAGAGATGTGCATACGCAATTCTGAAGACGTTTATGTGTATGCCTATATTTTTGGTTAAATAAATCGCATTGTGCGCGAAAAGAAGAGCAGCTCAACTAATCAAATTAACATTTTCTCAATGAGACTCGCGGGTTTACGATATGAAGTTATGGATAATGTCGTTTTTTTTTGTTTTCTGGAGCCCAAACCGTCTGATCGAAGATGAGAAAGAAGTGGAGGAGAAGGAGGAGGACAGAAGAGTGCACGAAACAAAACGGTTGTTGGTTGTTTCTACTTGTGACGTAGAATGGGAATGGGAAAGTAGAAAAGTGTTTCTTGTTTTGTCTCAGAACGCAAATTTCAGCATTTTTTTCAGCAAAACAGACATTATCCATTTTCAGTGTAGCTACCGTTTTTGATAGTTGATGGATTCTGACATAATAAACAATCAGTTTAATGACATTTTAATATTATTAGGCGGTCTGCCGAGCCCCGATCACTTCCATCAGATCTGGTGCGGTCATCTAGATTTATTCAGTTTTTCGAGGCTTTTTGTTTTGCTTCCTCTAGATTATTTCGGAAAAAAACTATGAAAATTTCATGAATTATGAAAATTCATGAAATAAACAGACCCTCACTTCCATAGGTTGGTCCAGAATTACCAGTAATTGGTTAATTTTTTATTGTGATTGGTTATTTTTCAGGAAAATGGTGAGACCTAGCTTGCACTGTTCTTCGAATATCCAATTATTAAAGCAAGGAATGATCTTCAAACGACTGAAAGCTCGACCAATACAGTCTATCAAATGTTTCCAAGAGCTTAGAACTACAGCCAATCGTACTGGCAGAGGAAGCAAACCCATCGAGTTATCTTCTGGGAAGATCAAAACCGTTCCAGATCAAAAGAAATGCTCACTGGAGCTTCTTAAAGATGGCTGCCTATCGACTTTTGCCGACAAGTTCCACATCATTCCGTATTATGTGAGAAAACCAGACAGATTATCTGAAGCCAACAAGGCAAAACCTCTCCTTGCTGGCATTTGGGTTGGCGAACATCTCGTCACAATTTTCTCTGATGAGTATTTGTTTCCGGTGGAGGAAGAGTTCAACTCTGAAAATGCTAGAGTGACCAGTAACGCGCCTCAAGAAGAGGAGGGTCGGACCGTTAATCGAGTCTCTCATCCAGCCAGCGTGATAATTTTCGGAGCTGTATGCTCAACAGAGGCAACTGTCCCTTGGTATTCATAGAAAAATGAGTCAAAATCCACAAGGAATACTATATCAAATACATTTTGGAAAGGAACTGGTAGTCGTGTGCTCAACAGCACTTTGCCGGACAACATTGGATTTTCAAACAATACAGAGCTCCACCCCACACAGCAAAGATGACTCAGCAATAATGTGAGCCTCACCTTCCAGCTTTCATGAAAACGTCGGATTTGAACTCCAACCCGTCTTCTAAACGCTGCCATCAATGCGAAAAGTGGCCGTGTTGAGCCACAATAATTTATAGTTATTCCTTAGCATCTACATGAACATTTTATTGAATCTCATCTCAATCTGAACGTTATTTTTGATTTTGTGATAATTCGAACGATTGCAGGTAATTTTGGACCACCCAGAAGGTGAATTGTCTGAAATTCTGAAAATCTGTTAATCATTCAGAAAGTCAGAAATTATTGTATACTGTTCACGTACGATTAAGATGTCAAGTGAGCACCGAGTGAAAATTACAGATAAATTCTGCTTAATGAGATAAAGTACCTTGCACAGTATGGTATACAAAAGGAGAACATCTCAACTTTCACCCTTCTAACGAATAACGGTACTATCCACAGAAAATGAAAAGAATAATAAGACGGGAATTGGAGCATTCTAATATAATGATGGTTTTTAGAAGACTGTACAAGAATCTATAGAAAAAGACGAATGATAATGAGATTACGGTACTTCAAGAGGTTTGTCTTAAAGTGCATTTTTTTGGGTTTATATTAGATTAACGGTTAAGTTTCGCCGACTTGCAATTGATAGAAACTCAAAATATTGTTCAGAGCGTGTTGAAAACAAATTTGCAGACAAGCTGCGCAGCAATTACGCGTCAATACTATAAGTACCATGTATGGTTAATAATTTAATCAAAACTAACTATTCAATTAAATGAAATATCAGATCTATATTGCAGCAATTAACCGAAAATACTGCTTTCTCTCATCATCCATTCTCTTTGTTTCCAGTTTTCCAAACAAAAGCTTTAAATTCCAATTCAAAAGTGTACCTAATTTAATGTAGAATGTCTGCGATGGCGGTGAAGTAGGAAGCACTTGATCTCTCCTATTCTTTGCGTTTTGATCGACTACAGTACTTCGTTATTTCAACTTGATTGTTCCGATTGTTTTTTTCAAATGGTTTGTTACCCGGATTTCGCTTTTTGTCAAGAAATGGTTACAAGAATATTGAACTTGGAAGACTTATCTGATCATGTTTTTAAAATTAGAATAGGCCAAACGCTTCATGCGAAGAAATCACGAAAGATGGAAGAAACTGGTACAAAAATGGATTCTTCGAAACCAAAAACGACATTGCGCACGGCCCCTTCCCCCCAATATGAGGACCTCAAGACATGGTTATCTGTGATCCGCGCCAAGACAAACGAATGACGTATCGACCAAATAACTAAGTATGTTTCACGTTAAAATATCGAAATTTAAGACTCCGTAAGCAAGCTAATACGTGTTGGCAACATGTACAACTAAAACTACACTTTTTACAGTTAATAAAGTGAAGACACCAATGTACACATTCTTCAATTATCGTTCACTTCATTGAGCTAAAATACAGAAAAAGTTGTCCACTGTCCACTACTAAAAAAGTTTTAGTGATGATGCTTTAAGCAAAATCTCTTGAAGTTAATTAGCTTCAAAGAAAAACGAACAAACTTAACTTCGAATACACTAAATGACAATTTCAGGGTGCTGAGTGCCCATCCATTAAGGGCATTAGATCATCCGGGGCGGTAGGCGGTGTCGCACAAATTGGTATTTTCCAATATTCAAGCTTTTATATTATGATCTATGAGTCAAAAAAAAAGATGTTTGATGCCCAAATGTTACAAAGATGAGCGATAATGAGCGAACACAGAATATTATTACTTCAAAACAAAACGCAAAAGGTTTACAATTGTCTTCCTAAGGTCATCAAATAGCATGCATTCACTAAGAATGTGTTAGCAATTGGCTAGACGCCTATCTGTTGTTCTTCTGATCTATTTTTTATGTATTTTAATCTATACTTTAATATCTTATGAAGCTCAACATGGTGGGGAATAAATATAGCACCGCATTCATGACAGTGTAATAACATCAAATTGAAACGTTTTTGTCTGAAAATCAACCAAAATGTTTATTAAACAACAACAAAAGTTGAAGCATTAACTGTTTTCGAATCTTCCTCCTTTCGCTTTGAAGGCTACCTGAAGTCTGTTCGGGTAAGAGTCGACGACGGCACGGAGGTAGTCAACGCCTGAATTGTCCCATGCAGCTATCAGAGCGATCTTCAGGGCTCCCAAATTCGGATAATTTTTCGTGGATATTTGTTGGGTGAAATATTCCCACACTGCAAAATCTATTGGATTCAGGTCTGGACTCGAAGCTGGCCATTGATCCTTAGTGATAAAATTGGGGAAATTGGCTTCGCACCACTGCTGCGTGAGCTTTGCGGTGTGAGCCGGCGTTTCGTACTGCTGGTATGTCCGATCGTCACCCACAAAGTGGTATTTGTACCACGACAACACATACGCCTCAAGAATCTTCTCGATATGGTAATTTCCATTTGACACCTTCTTGAATGCTGCGCTATATTTATTCGCCACCCATGATATTAGCTAATTCATTTTAAGGCATTTAAAATGGTTTTATGTTCGTGAAATTTAAAACAAAAAGAGGAAATATAAATAAAAAAACAAAAGGCTGAAACATCTCAGATACAGTCAAAATTTAGATAAAACAGTCGAAAAATAACGGAAAAAGTTGTATAAAATGAGTGAATTTCGCAACAATGTAATGTGTTTTGAAATTTCTTAATTCAGCACAAAAATTAGGTTCAATTTGCACTGATTTTGAGAGTTTAGAAAAATTCAAAGCACCGATTCTGCTTCTGATCAGAGCTCTTTATCACTGCAAACTGCAAAAGTCATGCCACGTCATTAAGTACAGAAAGAGAGCAAAAGGCGTTTGATATTCCGATAGAGACAGCCTTCGTATACTTTCCCACATTTCCTCAGATATATTTGGAAGACACATCCGGCTGGGCAGGAAGTATATGTTCAAAGAATAAAGAAAGCGAGTGAAAAGGTCAAATTATTAGTTATCTGAGAGGCGAAAATTGCAACGAATAATTCAAATGATGTCATTGGTCTAAACGTTAAGGCACTTGTTTGCACCACCGGATTCCTTATTAGCTCCAGCCATTTTAAGAGTACACATGATTATTGTCGTCGCATCTTGTAAAATATGTTTTTTTTTTTCGGAAGATCACGTTTATAATTCTAAAAAAGTCGACAATTCAGCTTATCTCATAATTGAAAAACTTGAGAAACGAATATTCCGTATTGGTATGATTCAATTTATCTAAAAAGTTGCGAGCTAAAATCCTCCAATCAGGTTTAATGGAGCAATTTACTTCTGAATACTTCCAGTTCTTGTTTGACTACGGACCAGTTCGTATTTTTGTTGGAAACCAATTTGATTACATAGAAAATTATGTAAATTGTGAGATTCTCAGAAAACCCTATAATTTATTTGGAATAAGAATTTAAAAGCAGCGGCGTCGCTTCAAAAAAGCTTCAAAGGCTTGGAACGTTGCACTAGAGAAATTCATGAAAGCGAAATATAAAAAATGAAATCAGTTTCAAAGCATACTTTGTTCGTATCGGTTCCAGGTGGCATATCTTGAACCTTGTGCTTCATACACAAATGAGAATTTAAAGCACGACAATGATCTCTAAGGAGCAGACGTCAAGATCAGTAGTACGTCTACGTCTTCAACGCTATACCTCCATTGAGCACCGGCCCTGTATAAAATGAGCGGAAATCTACGAATTGCGACCTGGTTCGCATTGACAGCAAAAATATACAAGTGTAACTGAATCTGGGTAATAGAACCAATGCGTTCGTCTGCCGATATTAAAATGTTAAAGATGAGGAATTTCAGATTTTGCAGAAACGCTCTGTAAGTTTAGATATTTAATCTCGCAGTGTCCACAAACTTGTGACATTCCTGGTGGCAAGTGGGGGAAAATGTTGCCGATCTGGCCTCAAGTTCTTCTACATAAACTCAAAAAATCTTGAAAACTGATCGCAATTTCAGATCAAATTCAGGAAACGAGACCAGACGACAAACATAGCATTTAATAGAAATTGGGGAAAGGGCGGGGGTGGGAAGAGTCAAACGCAATTCCAAATCATCTTTAATAAGCCTTAATTATTCTGTTTTCACTCCAGAGAAAAATTGCAAACGAAGAACAATTTTTCCTTTTTATAAGCTGTTTTTCAGATTTCAAATATTTAAATTCTTTGCAGAGAATCCCCGTAATATTTAATATAACGCACCAAAGATTCGTGATATTTTGTTAGAATTTCTATAGGTATCCGCTCAAAAACCAGTGATCTTATGTTTACGGAAATGTTTTTCTAGCTGGTTTTGAGCCAAACTGGGAGGAGGATGAACACTAATCAACATTATCTTTGAAAATGATCATTTTTCTTAAAGAGGAAGCTATAAGTGCTTTGCGAATTTAAATAGATATAAACATACAGCTTTAAAAGATCTGGTTTAAAGAGAATTTCAACTGAAAGCACTGGCAATGAGTTTTCTTTGATGAAAGCTGACAATGAGCCCATAACTGGAAGTGCTCTTTCTTCCAAACAATCAGATATGTGAATTCGTTTTTCTAAAAATGGGAAACGAAGAGCAAGGATTTTTGAAACAAAATTTTATCGCTTCCTCTTTACGTAAATCTCAATCTTCAATTTAAGAAAAAAACGAAAAAATTGGTGTTTTTCTCGCCTAGCCTAATGTTTGAAAACTGTTACATATGGTGCCATGATCACAAAATTTCTAATCTCTGTCGAAACATGAGGAAGTCAGTCGACTAAAGTAGCCGAAACAATATCTGCTACGTAAAGAATATCTTGATAAATTGAAGCTGAAATCAGTTGAATCACAGCTCACGGTACTGCGAAATTGATGGAGGAGCACAATATTTCATCGGAAGGGCCTTAAGCTCTCCAAAATCGCCAGAACTTGAAGGTTTGTGATGGAGGCGTTAAAAAAGTTATGAGAACTTGATACATCTCAAATCACTAGGAATGGATCGAGCAGTAATCTTAAAGAATTTCAAGTCAACTGGAGATCTAGGAATCGAAGAAAGGAAATAAGGAGGCGTCCAGAAGAAGAACTTGTTTAAAAATGTAAGCATTCCGTAGCATTTATATAGAGGATAATATCATTCTGCAGAAGACTACTGTCGATAATTTATGATTTTCATAAATCAGCGTGGTTTTTTCAACAACGTCTCCCTATCAGTTTCAGCAGACTTCAACGTGAAAAAAGGGTCTGAAATAAGTTGCCATGAACATTCTGCAAAATGGAAATATTTGGCTAATTGCAAAAAAATATATTGAGTTATGCTTGTCTTGAGTCTCGAGATCTAGCACCATTACGTCAATGCGCTGACGACTGAAAAATCAGAATCCAAAAAGTGTAACGAGGAAGTCATGCCCTTCGTCGTTTATCTGCACAATCGCTACTCTTTGTTCATTGAGAGTCTTCAGTCTTCTGATTTGCATTTCTCGGCATTTCACGCAGCTAATGCTCAAAACATTAAAAAAATAATAGAGCAAAATTTATAATTTTAGGATCTGGATAAACAGTAAGAAGAGGCTGGGTCGAAATGTGAAACTTAGAGTTAGAGCTCTAGAAGGTCTCCGTTCATAATATTTTGATGATTCCTTTTTGGATTTGAGGAAATTTTCTGAAATTTATTTTAATTTTCCTTCGTAGAAACAAATGTTATTAAACCTTTACAACCTTGTTAACCACTTGGCGTTGTCAAAGGCTAATCGGAAGATGTTTCATAAAACCGAACCCCTACCCGTGAATATGATACACGTTGGAATATCACTTCCGTTTTTATCTTATGTCCCACGAAGCAGGCGGGAGGTGGGTGGTGGATAATACTGGAGTCTATGAAAGTCTTGTTGTACTAACACGTGCGGGCCGCACCCGTATATGGACCACGTGTATTTCACCTGTGAACCTTCTTTCACCTTATATGGGTTGCCAAGTTGCGCATTTCTTTAAACTTCAACATTACCCCCCCCCAACTGAGAAAATAGAGTTAATTAATGAAATTGAAAAATTTCCATGTGTCCCAGACACACTATGTTGTGAGGAGCCGTGCTAGAATCTGGCAAAGCTTGTTCTTATTTCGTTTTTCCAGCTATGATCATCACGCTTTCGTGCCGCTTTTAATGCGACCCCATTCGTTCCAGAAGGGGGATCTTACTTGAAGACACGACAGATACTTGAATACAAGCTATAAACCTACATATATGTATATGTATGTGCCCCAACATGCAGCGATGCCATCACTGTTCAAAGGGGAGGGGGGGGGGGAGCGGAGTAGAGGAAAAGGCAGAAATAATAACGGCAGAATGTCCATTAGTAGAAATATATATTCTTAAAAAACGTAATGAATGGAGAACTGGGATGTATTTAAAATTAAATATTATCGCGTTATCACCACGTATTGAGATTAATGAGTAAGCGGTAGGATTCCGAGCCCTCGTTCGGTCTGGCTGTAAGACAAACATATTCCGAACGTTAATTGGCGTATTCTTCCTCAATTGCACACTTCATTGTAAAGAAAATGTATTTTATTTTTTTTCTCTTCTATTATCCATCCGCGAGTACGTGATATTGGGTGTAGAGGCGGTGTTTGGGTCTCGTTAGGGGATAGCGCGTTTTAACGCGCCAATTTAAAAATTGTAAGAAAGCGCTCACACTGCGTTTGTGATTTCTTTTCGAAAATTGAAGCGAATATTGGAATTTTTTCTATATTTTGCTTAGAAAATCATGTTTTTTTTAATTAATTTTTATTGTCAAATTTCCTAAACTGTTTATTAAACTGAATAAATTATTATTTACCGGAATTTAAATGGTTTTTTTCAATATTAGAAGTTTATATTCTTCAAATTATTATCTTTTCACTTGCAGCTTAATTGTTTCAACAAAAGTGATAAAGCATATGGTAAGGAATACCTGTCAAATAAAATTTATAAAAATCAATTTTCAGGTTCTTCGTGAAAAGAGGTTTTTTATGGTTAGACACGCGAGGTCGCTGAATGCTCCGGACGATTTAGAATCTGGAGAATCAGCTAGTGAAGCATCCGGGGAAGGATCGGGAGAGGATTCTGGAGAGAAAGTCATCGAAGGTAATTGAATCTTCTCCTTTTTCTCTTTTTTCAAATCATCTTCTCTTTCAGATAATCTTCTCTTCGATGAAACGAACGTCTTCAGTTAAAAACAATGTTAAATATACCCTTCACGTCAGTTAGTGAATAAACATTTTTTATTTGAAAAATTAGAAAACTCTAAATAATTTGTATTTTATATGTTTAACTGTTTAATAATGTGTCATCTGCGCCAAAATGTAAAACTTTGGAGAATTCATTGAAAGAATGTGGAACTGAAAGCCATGCGTTTCTGTGTTCAATATAGAAAAGAGCAAAATATAGAAAAAATTCCAATATTCGTTCAATTTTCGAAAAGAAATCACAAACGCAGTGTGTGCGCTTTCTTACAATTTTTAAATTGGCGCGTTAAAACGCGCTATCCCCTAACGAGACCCAAACACCGCCTCTACACGCAATATCACGTACTCGCAGATGGATAATAATATTTTTCAATTAATAATCTCTCATGTTTAATTCCATATTTTCGATTATTTTTTGCACAAATTTTCATAGCTGAAAATGACTGAAAAGAAGGTTAACTGGAATTCTGATTTTAACTTTTGTTTTCTTGATGGCATGCATTGCAATTTAAAGTCTAGTGTGGGCACTGTTCAGGAAAAAAATGCTCGGCATCTACAATGAGACGGCCTAAATTTCCTCTTCTAGAAATTTCCACGCTCCCCCCCCCCTCCTCGCTTTTCTAGAAACTCCAGAAAGGCACACTAAAATTTCCAGAAAAACGTCATTTCAAGTTGTACAACCTCAGATGTTTCACTAAGAAGCGACTCGGCGTTGATTGGCCATGGAGTCTATTGATCATCAAAAAATAATATTAAGAAAACAAGTGGCCAGGCAGCTTACGTTTGCTTTATGATGTGACTTGAATTTATCGCATCGAAGAAAAGGGGGAGTAGTTTGATTATACAAATTGTCTCCAACATTCGCAAGATAGTGGCGTGAAGCCGTCTTTAATAGTACAGTACATCCATAAAATATCAACTCTAAGAATTTTAAACGAAAAAATAAAGAACGAATATAATACAAGTTGATAAAAAATATAGACAATTCTGTAAAAAACATTCTACACGAGACATAATTTTGGCTGCATAGACAGTGAGCTCACAGAAATCAGAATCAGAAACCCAGGAAACCATCAGATTTCTGGCAAAACTAAACATTCGGAAATCAAAGTTAACACAGTTTACTCACTTTTCGCATCGATTTGTTAAAGGCTCTCTTCAAATAAGTAGAGACCATGAAATGGATAATTAAGAAGTAACCGTCGCGGAAGCTCGCCTATAATTGGTGCGCGCCTTTGTCTCGCGCCTCTTTAGGGTTTGTAAGAGGATGCACTATTTTGTAAGAGGATGCACAGTAGGGGCCACTGAAATATCCCCTTTTTTCAGAAAACGCTACAAAATGAGCCAAAGAAATGATCCAGTTCTGCTCTTATCGATAAAAAAATGCTTCTTTGAAAAATTCAAAAACATTACATTACTCGATTTTTAACAAAAACCTGTTTATTGGGACTTCACCCTGAAAACGACTTGTAAATAAAGTAATAAGCAATAGAAACTGTTTCAGAATGATCTATACCTGGTGGTAAACCCTCGAAAACGGGCCACAGCTTGATACCTTCTTGGCATCGACTGGATCAGGCTTGTCAAAATAAGCAATTCGCTTAGCGGTTCAACGAAGATCGTTCCAAAGTTGAAAAATTTCGAAGTCTTCAATCAGCTTTTAGCAAACGATAGAATCACATTTCAAAAGATCCCTTCGTACACAAAGCGATTCTTGTGGCATCTGATGCTGTCAAGAGGATCCCAGGACTGTTGAAGTAGGACCATACCATCACATCGCCGCTACCATGTTTTACGGTTGGAGTTTGATATTTTTGGTGGGATCTGGTCACTATTTGTAGTCTCACGTAATAAATTCAATCTGAACAGGACACTATGTAACTCCACAAAGCTCGTTCCCAGCGACTTTGAATCCATGTCTAATGTCAAAGAGTCAATCATCATTTAAGCAACATCGGATCTTTCGGACGCTTGCCACAAGTGATACACGGAAGAAACCGAGGACTCGAGAACTTCAGTGGCACTCCGAATTTTCCAATTAATAAATGATTGTCATTGAACTGCTCCGCGAGTTGTCAATTCTGAAAAATGTGATTCAGTCGATGGTAAAAAGATGTCAAGCTGTGGCTGATTCTCGAGAGTTTTCATCTAAGTATTGATCATTTTTAAACTGTTTCTATTGCTTATTACCTCATTTACAAGTCGGTTAATCGCAATAAACCGTTTTTTATAATCGCAATAAACCGTTTTTTGTTAAAAATCGAATAATCGAATGTTTTTGAATTTTTCAAAGAAACATTTTGTATCGATAAGAGCACAACTGAATGTTCATTTTGCCAAGTTTTCTGAAATTACCTCAAGTTCAGAGCCGTTTTCTGAAAAAAAAGTTATAACTGGAACACCAAAATGGGATATTTCAGTGGCCGTCACCGTATTAATATTAGGGAAGTGGAAAAAAGACCTATATCGTTTTGATGTACATATTAATTAAAATTTGAAGACACCGGCGCGCCGGACAATTTAGAACGGTGCAATTCAGTTCTATTTGGTTCAATTTCAACTCGTTGTCAGTTTATTTTAATTCAAACAATTTTTTTCGTAACTTTCTGTGCTCTTCTGCATTTTTTTCCCAGCTTAAGTCAGTTGACTTTATATTGAATTTATTATTGTTTACAGAACTGTTTAAGCCACTTTTTGAAAGGATATTCTGAATTTTGTCCGGAACGACAAAATCCTCTAAAACTACTGTTTTTATTAATATAAACCCAACAAAGAATCGAAAAATTAGAAGAGTGTGGATAATTTTCCCACGTGGCGTCCCTCTCGATGAGGAATCAGATAACGAGGTCTGCCTTCTTTTGGGAATTCACTTCTCCTTCGTGCCACCCTCCTGTTCATACAGGAAGTGAATCTGTGGAAGTTTAGTGTGGACTTGGGTTGATTGCGTATTTTATTTGATTAGAATTTAAGGGTTCAGGTGTCAAAAAAATACAAAGTAAAAACATTTTAGTTAAATTTTATATCTTTTGCCCGGAAGCACAACGAGCACGCAAAACTACGAACACTTTTGAGTACGGAAGGACGAAGAACAACATAAATGCGCTTTGAACACTTCTGCGTACCGACGACGTCTCTCCCCGTTTGCAGCATCTTCACACGCCAAATGTGACGTCGTACGACGGTGGAATAACACTTGAAATATTTGAGGAAGACCAAAAAACGAATAAAAATCCGTAGAAGATTGAAAGAGATTTGTAAGGCGGGGGAAATGAAAGAAAATTGCAGAAAATATGTGAAAGAAAGCATGAATATACGAGAAAGTATTTAGACGAGGAGACACAGAGAGCGTCAGTGGGGGAAGTCCTTTTTAGATTTTTGAGAAGTGCCAATGATTTAAATGCGCAAAGCTGAAAAAATGAGACGAATCACTTTTGTATATTTTGGGCAGTGCTTTTGGGTATATTTATCCATTGAAATCGAGAAGTAAACCCGATTGCAGGATTTTCTAACTTTTTTCGTTTCTACTGCTGTTCAAAGAGCTTGAAGACCTATAGTGTCGCCGAAGTTGGTTAAAACCGAAGTTTTCTGAAAAATACATGCGAATAAGCATTAAAACATTTTAAAATTTTAATAATCGAAAAGTAAAACAAAATTGAAAATATGTGCATTTTTTTGTCTCGTCGTTTGCGTACATGTGGCCACAGTAATCCAAAATTAACGAAATTTTCGAACGGCGACTCTAAACCTTGCCACGAATTTGAACTAGGGAAATTGTTAATTGTTTTTTTTTTTGCTGAAACTGTTTAATTTTTGATTATAATTTAAATTATTATTTATTAACTTCAAAAGTCTTAGTTGAAATTACAAAAATAAGAAAATTGTGCAACCGCGCATCCTAGAACAAGGAATTCGAATTATGGACTGTTAGAATTAGTTGTTATAATTAGAATTAGTGACAGCACAGCTTAGAATCGGCATATCGCCATGTAAAAATACTAATTTCGCGATAATTCAATATGGCTAACATAATTCAGAGCAGCCGGTGGGCATGAAACGAGTAGGATGTGCCGTAAAATGCCAAAATGATCATCCCGTTTGGCAACTCCAGGCTCCCTCCGGGGTCAATAAATGCGAGGCGATGGGCAGCCATTGGGTGACACAAACGCAAACTGAAGAATGTGAGTGTTCACGTGTCGCCTTCAGAATTCGTATGTTAATTAGACAGTGAACAAACCCTATATTTCAAGGCGTAAGGATGCGTTGTTGTTGCAATTTCATAATTAAAGTGACGTTAGCCGCGAAGAACTCAGCAAGCAGGATGCGACTACCCAGAAAAATACTCATCGAGTTAAATTTCTCGTTTTCATAACCAATTCGTCTTTTTTATGAACCTATTTTATAGACAAAGAATATTATTATTGGAATGGAAACGGAAACAATAGAGAAAAATAACGACTAGGGTAATGGCAGTCAACTCTAAAGCGAAACTCAATTTGAAAAGTATCTGAAAGTTCTTAAACTGCAAATCTTGATTTTGTCATAAATGGGCGAATTAGATTAGATGAAAAAGTACGGGAAAGACTACCTTTTTAAATGGAAATTGGTCAGATCCTGGTACGAGGTTCCTCCCTCGAATTCAATTGTTCGGCTCCTTTGGTCAAGAAATTCACATTGGCCTCTGGGAGGTAGGCGAATGTGTTTTGGTTTCTTTATACTTCATTGAAGTAAAGGTCAAATTTTCTCACGGAAATTCAGGCGTCCTTCTCGTGGTTTCAGAACTTTCACATTGAGACTGTTTAGTTAAGCTATAAGTAGCTGCGCAATATTTTCAAAGGTGACGGCTCCGTGGGAAACATCATAAGTATTGTACAAACACCTTGACAATATTCGCCCTATTCAGATTTTTAACTTCCATCAATTCCTATGAAAATGAAATTGAGTGTGCCTCTCTGTTTCCATAATACGCGGATTTTTATTATATTATAATAACAAATATACAGTCCAATACTGAATTATTATCATGAAATGTTCTAAATCTACAACCATGGTTGAGCCAGAGACGGAAATGACATGTTTATGTAAAATATACTGCAAAAATGCACTTCACAAAAACGGTAAGATGCCATGCAAAAAAGTTGGTTTTCTACAATTATTCACGGTCACTTGTGAATAATTCTGATTATCAATTTCATGGACCGTATCAGTTGTGCGGAAGCTTTTCTACTTTTCAAAAAAGATATGACTTGCAGCCAGTCCAATCGGTGCCTACATCAAGGGCCGTCGACAGCTCCTGGAACCTGCGTCAACACCACCCCCGAAGATTTGAGCATTATAAATATCTCAGGCGGATCACTACTGTTTCATTGTTTTCATGAAACAAGGGATTGCATCTGTCCCACCAGTCTTTTCACGGTATATTTTAAAATTTTTCATTATGACAGCCCGTTTTCAAATTATGCCCATCGTGGGCTATAAGAATAGCTACACAGGTGAAATGCGCGTGGTCTATATACGGGAGCGGCCCGCATTCTGCTCGTCTCTAACCCGTGAAACGCTATGGACTGCATACGGGCCACACCAGTATATGGGCAATTTACCTGTGTAAGAAGCTACTATACTATAGCTCGTTCATTTTTCTTTTCTTTCGGTACTTTGGATCCAATTTCAGAGCTATTATCCATTTAAGATTTCTCTAGAATCGCGATTTTGAGCCAAAATTTCAGTTTTCAACAAACAGGGAAGTAGAATAAAATAGTGAAACATAATAATTCATTGAATTAGGATCATTAGAGATACCCTTCAATTCTTTCCACACTGCTACAATGAGATATGCAATACCTAGAAGCATAGAGATTCAGAGAGCCACTTAACGCAGGCTGGTAATAAATTCTACAGATAATAGTGAAAGTAAACAGAAAAACGAATGGTAGACATGTTGCAGTTTTTAAAAATAAAAGTTGTTTTCAGTTTGAAATCGAAGAGAACGTCTCTTCGGTTCTTCATCAGACACATCTATTGATGGGCAAATCACTGTGCCATTTATTCGTTTTCAGGTTGACTAACTTCGTTTTAAAACAAATAAAATCAAATAGGTAGAAAATATTATTTAAAAAAGAGGTTCAAAAATCAATTCCATACTCGGGATGTAAAACTCTGTGAGCTCGTGTATCGCGATTTAAAGTAGTAGTAATCAAGAGCAGATCTGGCCTCGAGGTAGCATCTGCAGCTATTCTGGCTTAACAGGGTAATGGTCAAGAGCTCACTGGACCATTGTCTAGTAACTAATTGAGCTATATTTGTTAGCCAAATTTCGGTATTTTTCAGAAAAATGACGTTGAACCAGTGATCTTTGGATGGGTTATCATTCTCGGCAGTCATCACGACATCGAGCACGCAGCATGCGATTCGCTGATATATGAAAAACCGGGAATGGTTGGAGAAATCAACTAAAGTATTTTTTCATTATACAGGAAGCGCCAATAATCAATTTATGGTTGCGAGTGGGCAGTTAGTGGGCAGTTACAGTCAGCAACAGACCAGTAGACGGTGCTAGTAGTGAACCCGAAGTGTTATTTGGAGGTAACATTGACGAAAGAAGTGTCCACACTTAGGAGCAATTCTTAGGACCTGTCGGCAGAATGGCACGCCGGCTCAGAGGGACCAGTTAGTTCAACAGTAGCAAAAGCTTGTAGAAGTACGAATTGTTTGCTTCGTTGTCGGATCTTAATCAGTTTTGCTTCTCCGCTTGGAGCTGTAACCCAGGATTCATACAGGAATTCAAGAAGAATTTAATTGCGAAATGAGAGGGTTGAATACCAACTATCTGCGTCCTTGATCTGTCATCTAGAATAAGGGATCCAGTATCAAAAAAAATCAAAAATTTTCAGAGTTGTCCTGAAAGTTACAGTAAGAACATTGAAGATATATATGGAACAGTTAAAGATGGCTGTTCAAAAGAATTCAAGAAGATTCTAACTGCGACTGGGACAACGTGAGCACTGATTACATTTGAGCCACTCTCGATGCGAACACCCAGAAACTTTGGCAGGTCATCAAGGAAAAGAGATCCAGAATCGATCGATACAAATTCGTAATTTATTTTCAAATCGTAAATAAGGTTGATTAGTTGATTTTCAGTGCGATGGGATTATTTTGAAAAGAAAATTGCGCCCTTCCTTAACATTCCTTTGCAGGAATTGGCTAAGTAAAAGTGCATTTAATTCAGCAGATTCATCCTAGAAAGCGCTTTTTGGTCGGCGATTCGCGGTCCAGTCTACTTTACAGTTTCTCCAGATTGAATAGCCAAACTGTCTTTATGAAACTCACCAAGATCTGCTCAATGAAAACTTTTAAATCTGAAGAAAGCTATGAAAATATTTGATCTTGGTGAGTTATGGGAGAATGGGGAAGTTTTCCTTTTTGCTTTGTTTAATTTTTAAAGAATTCCTTCAAATGGAACTGGAACTGGAACATAAGTGTTTCTAGGAAGCCAGTTCTTCGAATTTCATGTTCAAATTATTATCATATGAATAAAAATAAACCAAAAGCAAAAAGAAATCGTGTATTCTGATCGTGAAGCTGCGCGCTTTCACACTTGTTTTCCCTTCTCTTCATTTCGAAATTTTCAATTTTCAAGTGTGTTTCAAACGTGAGAATTTTGTGTTAGATTTTTGATGTTTTCACACAAACTTTTTTAGTCGTTTTTTGCGTACTGAAATAGAAATTCAACGGCCAAAACACAGATTAGTTCATGTTCAGGATAGGACTGGAATAAGATATGGAAATTAGTGACCTCTGAGCACTACTCACTTTATGGAATAGAGAAAACACAGGACATTTTGAAGAATTTAAGCAAACTTTCAGAGAACAGTTTTTTGAAAGTTTGCTTCATCACACTATAGACGAAAATGAAGCTGTGGATGCTCTCTGCTCGATGATCTGTTCATGTTTTTAGAAGACTTTCCAACAAAAATTTCAGACATGTAATCATTGAACTTTTATCTTTCCGCTATATCAATTCGAGCGGTAAATGCGAATTAATGAGTGACCCAAAGTTTCCTTTTAAACATATTTTTACTGTATTAATCAAAAATCGGAAAGACCGGCGAGTCGAAGAGTATCAATCTCGAAAGAAGTGCTTTATAAAAACCGACCGATGGCTGTAAAATTCTGAAAACTAAAGACGAAAGCTGACGACAACTTGGAGCAGCGAACGAAATATCATTATAGACATTTTTAATTCATTTTCGGTATCTCGCCAATTTGAGATTCGCAGATGATATCATTCTGTTTGCAAACGACCCTCGAACTGCCAGCCAAATATTCCAAGAATTCACAGAAAAAAAAATATTGGTTCCCATAATAGAAACTAACAAAAGCATACGTGTTAAGAAACGCGCATGCCACCAAACATCCTGTGATCATCAGAAATAACACCACCTTCACAACAATCGAAGACGCGTAGATTAGTATGTCTAACTTGGCAGGTTACTCACTTCACGAAGTGAGTTGCGACCAGCGCTCCACAGAAGAAGACGGCAGCGTTTAACATACCATCACTGTTGTAACATTTCTTCGACATCGTTCTTCCAGCGATCGCGAACGGATCTGAAATCTGTAACCTTACAGGGGACTTTTCTGAAAGAATTCGTGTGAAGAATGCATCACAAGGAAGCGGGTGGAATTCTGCTTTTCTTTTGTTTCAGCCTCGGAAAATGTTTTTCTTCTAAACAAAGGGACATCGAAACAAGAATTTCATTAGTTCTTTTGAAAATGAAAAATGGTTTCTAAGTTCGGTTTACTGGAACAGAATTTAACAAAAACTACATCACGCCCTCTTCATAGAAATTGTCTTGAAAAAAAAATAACATGGAGGAATTGTTTTTATCAAATCGGTTATTTATTTGTTCATTTTGATATTTTTTCATTTCTCACGCGTCCCTAATTTTAAATACAAAGAGGCGCCGTTGCGGCATCTTCGAAAAATTAAATGGAATCTTTTTTTACATTAAACAAACGTTTTATCTATCGTTTCTCCCCTCAATTTTACAAATTTTAATCTGCCGACATAAGTGATCAGTGATGTTTACGAATAGAATCATGGAGCTGTAAGTTGAAACATTCAGGCATATTTGTCATTTACTTACTTTCTTACTTACAAAGTTAGTCGATCCGTTATTCGCTTGTGTGAAAAGTTTAGATCAACCCCCATAAGTTCAGATCAACCTCCCATAAGTTCAGATCAACCCCACATAAGTTCAGATTAACCCCCCATAAGTTCAGATCAGTCCCCCATAAGTTCACATCAACGCTCATATGTTCAGATCAACCTCGCATAAGTTCAGATCAGTCCCCCATAAGTTCACATCAAACTCCGCATAAGTTCAGATCAACCCCCCATAAGTTCAGATCAGTCCCCCATAAGTTCACATCAACCCTCATATGTTCAGATCAACCTCGCATAAGTTCAGATCAGTCCCCCATAAGTTCACATCAAACTCCGCATAAGTTCAGATCAACCCCCCATAAGTTCAGATCAGTCCCCCATAAGTTCACATCAAACCCCCCATAAGTTCAAATCAACCCGCCATAAGTTCAGATCAATCCCCCATACGTTCAGATCAACCCCGCATAAGTTCAGATCAACCCCCCATAAGTTCAGATCAGTCCCCCATAAGTTCACATCAATCCCCCCATAAGTTCACATCAGCCCCCCATAAGTTCACATCAGTCCCATATGTTCAGATGAGATTTTAGTGGCATAGTGGAGAATCACATTGCCCTGGGACCTTACTAAGCCTATGTCACAAACGGGATATGCTAAGCTTAGGAGAAGGCCTAATATGATGACTTCCCGGTGGTGAAAATAAACTCTAACCAAAGTACCGAGGTAATTGGGTACATACTAATAGTACAAAATCTAACTGTCGAGTTTTAGTCTTGTTGCAGGTCCGTGTGCGCTCCAAACGGGATTTGGGCTGGTTAGCCTTTTGTTTTTTTGTCGTTTTGACCATTGAAGTCGAGTTGAGCTGAGTGAAAAATATGAGAAAAATGAAAATAAATGAGAAAGATGAATAAAAATGGCTCAATACTCTTTTCGAGATAGTGCGATACGCAGACAATCAGAGAAAATTTCAAGATTGAACTTAAATGTTCAGCTCTACAAGAATTTAATGTCTGGAACCTTCCAGAACTTTCCTCTATTACAGCCTAGAATATTCCAGAAAATATTTCTGTTGCAGCACAACTGGTACTATAAGTTCTAGAACATTCTAGAAAATTCTCGAACGCTCCAGAAACTTTGGAAACCAATGTCCATAAAAGTTCTAGCTTTACACATATCAGGCTGATTTTAATATGTGATATATGGACATGCCAATTGATATATCAGCAAAATTTTGGCTGTTTTTATCGATTTTAAGACAGTTTTGTACAATTTGGGTGTACGGTTCTACAGTATCCCAAGTACCTTGCGACCTCCTAAATATTTGAATGTGAAGCGCTCCGGTGGTCATGACTCCATCCCGAATATCAAAGTAAAAGGCACACGTTCTTTTGAGTTATTCAAAGAAATGTCTTGGGCAGAGCCACGGAAACAGAGACGGAACTATTCCCTTAATAATAAACCAGCGGAAAGTTCGCGGCTACGCCGCGACTTCCACTGGCTTCCACTGGCTTTCGTTTAGAAACAATTGTAGGCGTTCTGTATTTCCACTTGTTAGTAAAACAATTTATTAGCAGATCGTCAAAAACCAAATAAGATGTACATCCCGTGCCGTATCCCAACTACCCTGCAACCTCCTAAACAAATGAATGTGAAGCGCTCGGGTGGTTATGACTCCATCCCGAATATCAAAGTAAAAGACCCACGTTCTTTTGAGTTATTCAAAAAAACGTCTTGGACAGAGTCACAGACAGGCAGAACTATTCGTTTAATAATAAGTGTTATCGGATTGCGAGTACGTGGTTTGTCGTATAGTGGCGGTGTTTGGGTCTCGTTAGGGGATAGCGCGTTTTAACGCGCCAATTTAAAAATTGTAAGGAAGCGCACACACTGCGTTTGTGATTTCTTTTCGAAAATTGAAGCAAATTTAAAAATTAATTAAATAAACATGATTTTCGAAGCAAAATATAGAAAAAATTCCTATATTCGCTTCAATTTTCGAAAAGAAAGCACAAACGCAGTGTGTGCGCTTCCTTACAATTTTTAAATTGGCGCGTTAAAACGCGCTATCCCCTAACGAGATCCAAACACCGCCACTATACGACAAACCACGTGCTCACAATCCGATAATAGATAACCATGACAAATCTGAAAACAATGGGTAAATTCAGAAATATTGAATAGAAAGTTGTCACCGGTCGATAGAATGCAAGCATTCCCAAATTAAGGTTCCACTGATATAGCTCCAAAGACGATGACTGCTCCATGAGCTGAAAAGTGCTCGTTATTGTTGATCTTCTAAATGAACAACCCAAGTTGAAAGGTGAAAGTTATGTCAATTAGGTGGAGAGAGTCCTGGAGAATTGTTTGCATGAAATTAATGGCGTTTTTACGCATTCTTTTTCTCGCTTCCTTCTGTTTATTTCCGCTACTTTTCTGAAATACATTTGTACCAATAGAAAGTGTTCTAGAACATTCTGGAATGTTCCAGAAACTTTTGAAAACAATGTCTATCAAAGTTTTAGTTTTAATGATATCAAGCTGATTTTTTACATGTGATATACGGATATCAGCAAAATTTTGGCTGTTTTTATATATTTTAAGACAGTTATGTACAATTTGGGTGTACGGTTCTACAGTATCCCTAGTACCCTGCGACCTCCTAAATATATGAATGTGAAGCGCTCGGGTGGTCATGACTCCATCTCGAATATCAAAGTAAAAGACCCACGATCTTTTGAGTTATTCAAAGAAACGTCTTGGACAGAGTCACATCCGGACAGAACTATTCGCTTAATAATAAGTATAATAGATTTTAAGCAACCAATTCAGGAAATATTGCATTATGAGCAATTAATGGAATAAAACAATTTCAAACCGAGAAGAATAAATGGAATGGAACACCTGATATCAATCGATGATGAATACACATACTTAATAAAAAGAGCAAAACTGTGTCAGCACTACTTTCGTTAAATCTTCACGGTTGGTGCAGATGTCCCTAACACGTTGTCGTCACTCACAGAGAATTGAACAAGAGATCGCGGGAACGCGGGTGGCGCGCTCTACCCACTATGCCACTTGTGCATACTCGTAAAGGCGTTGTTATGAGAGTATTTATCATGGAGAATATAAGATAGAGAGGAATGGAGTATGGCTTTTAATTGTTGAGATTTTGAGTTGAGTTGCTTAAATTTAAATGTTTAAATGTCGTGAAAGTCATTGAATCTCAGCATACGAACATATTTCGGATTGTTGAATCTCCTCTTCAATTTTCGAAAAATGTATTTTATTATCGAGAAAATCGCATTTATTGTGTAGAATACAACAATGAATATGCATTTACTTCTGATGCAAGGTGTTTCACAGAAAACTCTCACAACGATTTACAGAATCATCAAAAGCCATCAAAATATCGAAATTTCAGGAAACAGTCTCATACAGTAATACGATCTTTGAATCTGCTCGTATATCAAGAAGTCGCTTTATGTCCTATTCCAGTTCAAGCAGCGTGCAATCCGCTATTTCTTCATTACTTGTAAGGCCTTCATTCGAATATCCGTGTATGCGTTGTCCCGGAGCCCGTTTATCCAGGTCATGCAGCTAATCTAATCATCGGACATCTACTTAAATTCGCAGGATATGAAGGAATACTTACTTGGATACTTACTTACTTGGACGCCCGGTAGCCGGCTGGGGGTGTTCTCAGCGCCGGGCACACGTCTCTTTCCATTTGTTTCGGTCCTGTGCGGCTTGGGACCAGTTGCCGTCGGGAGTATTGAACTTCTTCAGTGCATCGGACCATCTTGTTGCGGGACGGCCCAATATTATTTTAACGTCCCTTGGATACCAGAAGGTGATTCGGTTTGTTCATCTATCGTCTTGTCTTCGTACGACGTGGCTTGCCAATCGGTACTTCGCGGTGGTTGTGTATTCCACAGCGTCTCGGATGCCGGATTTTTTCCGTAGATCGGTGCTTCTTAGTTTATGCTCCCGTTGTTCTCTTCGATTAGTTCCCAGTAATGATCTTTCTAGGGCTCGTTGAGTTCTTGTGAGAATCATAGTAGTAGACTTGTTTTCCGCCCATGTGTCAGATCCGTAGCAGAACGCGGGGAGAACTGTCGAATCAAACAGTTCGGCTCTTATCTTCTTGCTGGATATGAGTTGAGTAGCTTCTTTGATACTGCCCATGGCAGGCCATGCTGAGCTTCTTCTTCGGCTTATTTCTGCTTTGAGATTGTTGTCCATGGATACCAGTCTTCCCAGATAGATGTATTTGTCGACGTACGGAAGTGGGATTCCTCCGACAGTGCTGGGATCCGCTGTTGCTATTTCTCATCACTTCTGTTTTGCTGCGATTCATTTCTAGTCCGATGATTTTTCCAACTTTGTCTAAAGTCATTGACCATGTTTTGAAGTTCCGCAGAGCTGTAACTTATCAGAGCGATATCGTCAGCAAATTGGAGATTGCAGAGCTTCTTGCCATCTATCATGATGCCTTTGTCCTCCCAGTCGAGGTTGATCATCGCGTGTTGTAGAGCGGCAGTGAAGTGTTTCGGTGAGATTGTGCCTCCTTGCCGTACTCCTTTGCCGATTGGGATGGTCAGCTCTTTCATAAACATCTTGATCTTGGTAGTTGTTCCCATATTACATTCCACGAGGAGATTGATGTATTCTGCGTCAACTCCAGCTTTGTTGAGTGCGTTCCAGGCTGCGTTGAGTTCCACACTATCGAAGGCTTTGACGTAATCGATAAAACAGAGATAGAGCGGTTGTTTGTACTCCCTCTGACGTTCGATTAGTTGAGTGACTGTGTGGATGTTGTCGATGCAGCTGAATTTCTTTCAAAATCCGGCTTGTTCAACAGGTTGGAATTCGTCAGGAGTCTTCTCCAGCCTATTAAGAATGATTTTGGTGAACAATTTGTATGGTTGTGACAGTAGGGCGATTGGGCGGTAGTTTTTTTAATGATATCTCGTTCTCCTTTCTTGAACAGTAACACGGTCTTGGAAGTTTTCCACTGCTCTGGCACTTGACATTCCTTGATGTATCGGTTGAAACGTCCCGCCAATTTTTGGATGATAAAGACTGATGCTGCCTTTAGGAAGTCTCCAGAGACTTGGTCCGGTCCGGATGCAGTCTTCGGTTTTAGTTGTTTAATGGCATGCCTTATTTCGGAATCTAAAATTTCGGGGAGCTGTTGTTGTGTCGGAGTTGGTGCTCGTGGTACCGTTGTTGTTGAGCTGTACAGGTTGGAGTAGAAGTCGACGACGATCTTCTCGATTTTGGTTCGGGCAGTTTCCTGCGGTCCGTACTCGTCTCTCATCACAGTTGTCACGGCTCTTTTGTCGTTCATGTTTCTTCGGCACGTTTTTAGGCTGGCTTTCTGTTGAGCTGCTTCCTTCAATCGAGTATCGCGGTAGTCCTTTATCGACTCTTTGACCGCCACTCGGCAGGCTTTGTTGATGATGTTCTTCTTCACGATACTGGATGCAGGATCTATGTGGATTGTCGCTCTTTTCTTCAACAAGTCCAGTGCTTTGTCGTTCAGCTTTTTCTTGCGATCTGGGCCAGGGTCTTTCGTTCCTTCTTTGGCGCAGTGTAGTAAGCCGTTGACGAGAAGTTGGTAATCAATCGTCAAGTCCGGCGATTCTTGCCAATCGTATGCAGTGGATGTCGTTTCCATGATGTCAGTGTCATATTCTGGAAACCTAATGGGAGCTGGACGTAGCCCATCCTTTCTTCTGAAACGATTGCGAAGGTTGATCTTAGCTTTAACGAGTCGGTGATCAATGTCCGTATTGAACGGCTCCACCAGGCTAACATCGTATCGACGGTTGAGAAGAATGTGATCCAATTCGGCCGTGGTGGTTCCATTTGGACTCATCCATGTCCAGCGTTTTTCGATCTTCTTTTGGTGCATGCTGTTGTCATGGATTAAGCCACATGTCTCTAACAGATCCTTAAGTCGTTCGCCGTTCTCGTTGGTTACGCCGGCTCCATGCTTTCCGATCTTGATCGTGGAAGGACTTGGTTCGTTGATCGTCGCAATGAAGTCTCCGACGACGACTTTATAGTATGATTTTTTCTGCTTTTTAACATGTTCTAGGTCCGCAATAAAATTCGTCTTTTTTGTCTGCAGATGTTAGACCGTAGACGTTTACTATCGACATTGACGTTTTTCTGTCGATGCGCAGGCGTAAAACGGCTATACGAGGAATGATTACCTTGGCTGAGTCGACGAGGTATTCGATGCTTCTGTGGACAATGAAGTCAACGCTTCCAACGTTTCGATTTTCTACTTTGGCGCCAAGGATGACCAGTTCTCCTTCGTTGGTCCCTCTGGTTGTTTCCATTTCGGCATTGGTTTCTTGCAAGGCCAGCACGCCGTAGTGGATCTTCTTGCTGGCCTTAAGTAGGATAGTCAAATCGGCCTCGGAGTTGACGGTCCTGCAATTGTATGTGCAGATCCGTATACAGTTTTGGTGTCACTGTTGCCGATCTTGGGTCGGTGCACTCCTTGAAATCCTGCGGCAGTTTTGTTCTACAGGTCCCTTCAGGTCGCCGGTTGCTCCAGTGCACTTAGAGCTCGTTCTTCCATCTGTGCCGCTCCGGTCCCTCTTTTTCGTACGTGTGAGAGCTGGGGGTTGGGCATCATCCTCGGGTTGCTAGCCCTTTGAGTAGACGACCTCCTGGTTTGGCCGGCAGGTGACGAGAGCCGTTCACCCCCGCGCCGCGTTGAGGCACCAGGTAGGTTTTGCGGGTAGGTTTTTAAAGAATCCACAAAAGAAATGAGCTTCCGGAATCAGAGAATTCCGGTCTTAAATAGTGATGATGACTCAATCTAACATATGCGCGTGTGACGGCAATAACAATAAATCAATAATGGGGCGTCGTTGCTTGGAGTATATCAAAACAAAGTAGATCAACTAATGCATGTATGGAATGCAACCTGTTTAATAAACCCCTCTTGATAAAGTTCCATTTTTTTTATCATGTTGAAGCTTTTCATTTCTTATCTTTCCTCTATTGACAGTATTTAACTTTTTACAACCAACCAGACTGTATTCTTCATTGGGCTCAGTGACATCACTTTGTGACATTAGCCAATGTAGAAACTGAGAAAATTATAATACATGTAAAAACCATCGGTACGATTCGTATTGAACTTTCCCCGTTTTGAAAAGTTGTCCCGATAAAATGGGAGTCAAGAGGAAAGCATCCTAATAAAACAAGTAAGTAATAGTCCAAATCGACTTAGCTCATTTTTGAAATAAAAATGTGTGAAATTGCACAGGATACAATTCGATAAAATCGAATCAACAAAAATAGTGCAAATGCGCTCTACCGATCAATGCCTTCGGCGGCGGTTTAAAATCGTATTTTTAAACTGTCTTTTAGTAAATTGCATTTTTCAAAGGAAAATACGATTTCAAACCGCCGCCGAAGGCATTGATCGGTAGAGCGCATTTGCACTATTTTTGTTGATTCGATTTTATCGAATCGAATCGAACTAAATCGATTCAAGGCGATTTATTCGCCAAATCGAATCGATTCAAATCGATTTGCCCGTTCAACAAATCGAATCAAAATTGATCGATTTTTGAATCGACACGACACACTAGTCGGTACCACACCTGTGTGTCCCTGGCACGATGAGCTGGTGCCCCGTCTTGTTGGAACAACCAACTTTGGTTTTCAAAATGTGATTTGGACCAAGGAAACACTTTGTCCTCCAAGATACGTATTTCTAGTTGAATTTGAATTCAAGATCCACGAAAGTTTTTCCATAAGAGGTGATTCCAGCAAATACCATCATTGAGACAGGATGAAAGGTTTTGTTTAAATTTTTTCTTTGCTGGCAGGCGATCTGAATATTTTTGGAATGGATTCGATAAATTTGGCTATTCTTGTTAGCTTTGACGGTGAAGATTTTGGCCAATATTCAATGGCTACCTAATCTTTGGCTACTTGATCAATGGCTACCTGATATTCTTTGGCTACTTTGGCTCAAGTAAAAAGGCATATTCAGCTGTCGCAAGTTAAAAATATATAAGTTTCAATTTTAACTTTTAAAACTTTTTTTTGTTATTGTTTTTTTTTCAAGAGTTTCCACAAAATACATATGTTGAATATATTTGTTGGCACAGGGAACGGATTTTCTCATATTTTTGAAAAATGAAAGTTCTTCTCAACTAAAATCACTCGAAGAAATTCAAATGCAGCCGACCGATTTGAATTTTTCAATAATTTCGTGCAAAACACCAGTGGCTTCTTCAACTCCACAGGAGAAAAAATAAAAAAGGTTGCAAAGAGTTTTGTAAATATAGACTATATTCGTTTTTACAGATATGCAGAACCTACACTTGAGAAATTTGGTTTCACTTTTGTTACAAAGAAAAAATAATTTTTCTTTAATCTTATTATAGAATTTTCAAAAATTTTTAAATATGATGTTATCGTTTTCTTTTGAGTTTTCATTTAATTTATGTTATCCTGTTATTTTTGATCTTTCAAAAAAATCACTTTTGATATTGATTTAAAAAAATGGTAACCACAAAATAAACTCTAGTTACCCCCTGAGTGGAAATAACTATCAGTGTCTTTAAAGATTAAAAATCAGAAAAAAAAAAAACTGGGTAACCATTGAAGCTAAGTAGCCATTGAAACTCGAAGGCAGAAGTAGCCAAAGAATATCAGGTAGCCATTGATACTAGGTAGCCATTGAAACTAGTTAGCCATTGAAAATAGGTAGTCATTGATAATCGAAGTCAAAAGTAGCCAAAGAATATCATGTAGCCATTGATCAAGTAGCCAAAGATTAGGTAGCCATTGAATATTGGCCGAAGATTTTATTCTCCGTAAACAGTGTCTTTAAGTGTGTGCCGAAGCGCGCGTGTCGCGTGTCAAAGGAGGTGTCCAGATTTCTGTAGCCAACTTTCTAATGCTCCATCCCGGATTTCGCTTGATTCTTTTTTTTTGACTGCATGGACGATCGAATAAGTAGTCACGGACACTCGATCATTTAGTTCTCGGACGATCCTTGTCGGTATGAAGACTGGAGAAGCGATGGTCAGTTCGTAAAAAACCAACTTGCGAAGCACTTTGAACCGTTTTGCAAGCCATTTCGATTTACGCCGTTTTGATGATAGTAATACGATAAGGAGAAGCGGCCACCATAACCTTCAAACGGCATTTAATTCGGGGGGTACAATGATTCGGGGGTACAACGGGGTACAAACGATTCGGGGGTACCAAGTTCAAGATTCGGGGACGCTTCTTCTGTCTTTTTACAGTTCGTGGTACTTGGGGAGACAAAGAATTGAAGGAGTCAGTACTCATATTGAACTCCGAAACACGATTTTTGCTTTGAGATCTGCACAATGACTGTTGTTGTTGTGCAGTTTGACTGTCATGAACTTGGTACCCCCCGAGTCGATTGTACCCCGTTGTACCCCCGAATCATTGTACCCCCCGAATTAAATGCCTCTTCAAACGTACTGTATAAAAGTGTTAGCATCCTTCATTTTAATGAAAATATGTACATATAATGTTTAATTTTATATTGTTTATTTATTGAAGCTTTTTTCTTCAAATTATCAAGCATGCAGGGCCCGGTTCCGCCTTTGTACAGGCGGCGAGTTCCCCCCTCCTTGATTTTTGAGTGTATTATACATATGTTATCATCAATAGCATGCCCCAAGCGAGGCAACGCACTATCAGGATTAAAAGCACGAAATTCAGCATATAACTTTTAATGTCTTCTTCTAGACCCCATTAGGCCTATAAAAACATATTTCTACGTTTATCTCGTAAAATTCACCGAATTTTACAACTTCTTGTCATTTTGAGCAAGCAATGATTTTAGTTTTAAGAATTAGGTTCAAACCAGCACGTTGTTGACCCCGTTCAACCGCGTGTCCTACTCTCAAGTATAAACAAGGATCGCTGCGAAAATTAATTTCGAAAGACTTAATTTAACAGAATTTTCACCTTTAGAACCTTTAATAGAAGAACTTATATGCTAGACGAATCTCAGGAGAACTTATAGAGTGGTATCTGTAAAAATACGAAATTGTGAAAGTCGGCCAAATATTTGTTTCAGACTAAAACTATTCAAACTTGATTTGACAGGGAAACAAATGTCGTTAATCAGATGAATAATATTTCAGACTTTGCCACATTTTTTTGGTGTTTCTCCTTATTTAACTTACCAGAAAGATTCTTTCACTGTTTACTTTGCCGGAATGTGTACAGTATCCTTTACTAGTCGCAACATTGTTTATTTTTCAGAATATTGTCGAAACCTGGATGACGTTTCACTTTTCACACAAACCTCACATTTAATGTGAACAATTTAAGGTAGATTTTCCTGGAAAATCAACGCACTTTTCAGTTTTATTTATTGTTTCATCTCGCTCGTTCAAAGATTGACATCATACAAAAAACGCAAATAATGTTATAGGCAAATTTTATCGTTTTTATAATAAAATTCTAGTGATAACCATGCCGCAGTATGGCAAATACTTACAAAATTATATCATTTTGTCTTGGAGCCACTCTTCTTTAATCGAAATTTAATTGTTGCTTCCCAGGCTTTTTCTATAAACTAAACTTGACTATCTGAATACAGTTTTTTAGGGATAATGTTTCTAAACTCACTTCTTCTACTCGCCTCTTTGGCTCTGTCAGGTTTAGCGATCATTCCAAGTCATTACCACTTCCGGGAACACTTAAATAAAGCAGTCAATAATCGAGGAAATGATGACGTCAGTGTCACTACTGCATATATGGCTCAATTTTTGGATCACTTTACTGGAAACTTGTCTGGATTTTTCAATCAGAGATATTACTACACGCAGCATTTCACTTTGCACCAAAAAGTTGCATTCTTGTATGTTTCTAATAAAGGAGACTTCGAGAGGGCTGTTATCACAGACGAGAGGAATCCTATTGTTAAAGCTGCTCAACAGTTCGGAGCCACTATTTTCTCTTTGGAGCACAGATATTACGGCGAGTCAAAACCAAATTACGAGTTAGTTTTTCACAGAGACGCTGGATTTGTTAAGAAAAATATAAATCATGGCAAGTATTTCAGCAAGTTCGATTCGAACAGTCTTCGCTACTTAAACTCCTGGCAAGCCGTACGGGATATCATTGCTTTCATTAAATACGCCAACGTCCAATTCAACTTGGACCCGGATGTGCGGTGGGTTCTTTGGGGAGCCGGGTATGGAGGAGTCATCGCTGCCGAGGCAAGAAAGTGGGACCCAATCACGGTTTCCGGAGTCATTGCCAGTTCTTCACCACTCACTCATCAATACGATTTCTGGAAGTTCAATAATCATGTGGCACTCACCATTTCTATAGTTGGAGGAAGTTATTGCTACCAGAAAGTTGAGCAAGGATTCGCTGACATACGTCAGGCAATGAGGACTCCAGAGGGCAGAGCCAACGTGTCAGAATTGTTCCAATTGAATCCACCTCTTAATGAAACAAATCTCGATTACAATGATGTTCAAATGTTCTATCTCGCTATCATTGCACCATTTCAAGAGTTGGTCCAGTTTAACAATGATGTAAGATTCTATCTGAATTATCGATTTCGTCTAAAATTGTTATTTTTAGTTCAACCTTTCTATCAGTGACATGTGTACTACCATTGACAAGAGTAACTGGACAAATATGGAAGTTGTCTATCAGGCATACGCCTACTTGAGTACAACTCTGACAGGAACCGTTCAACCTTTGGTTACGTCTTACCAACAACTTATCACTAATCTTGGAAATCAGAGCCCTACCGGACAATATAGTAAGTAAATATTGTATGCTAAAAGAAGCAATATTAGGAATATTTAAAGCTTAAACTACAAAATTCCAGTTGATCAACGCATGTGGGAATATCAAGCGTGTACGGAGTTTGCATGGTTTTATACCACTAACAACAACGAAAAGGGCTTGTTTGGAGCAGTTGTCCCATCTAGTTTGTTCCTCAATCAGTGCTTCGACCTGTTTCCAGGAGCCAACCTCACCGCTACCTCTATTCGTGATTCCGTTATTAACTATAATAACATCTATGGAGCATCTGACGATTACTCGGGAACAAATGCAGTTTTTACCAATGGAGAATATGATCCGTGGAGTCGCCTTGGGAAAGAGTCCTCTCAAGACTTTTCAGTCGTTCCCTATATTATTACTGGAGCCTCCTATGCTGCTGACATGTTTCCAAAAGACAATATTAGTACTTATGTCAACATTGCTCATTCAATTATGATAGAAAATATCAAAGTTTGGGTGAATATGCCTAGAAATCCGAAAACCTTCGTGAATACTACACAGCCGTGGACACGCCCACATTGGGGAGATACCGAATCATTCCGGGAGGTTAAATTGAAAGAAGAAGCTGAGTCGAGATTCTCAAAACTCCCGGATGACATTCCATCAAAGAAGACGTTCCCTGAACCAAAGTTTAGAAAAATGTTCTTGGGAAGGCCACCACATGGGTTCCTTCCAGAGCCAGATTTTAATCTGAATGAAGATGCTTATCCAGCTGGATTCGAACAGGGAACCTTTAGACAGAGACAAGATCATTTTAACAATCAGAATCCAAACGTTTTCCAGCAGAAATTCTACAAAAATGCACAATGGGCAAAACCGGGAGGTCCTAACTTTTTGATGATTGGAGGAGAGGGGCCAGAGAGTGCTCGCTGGGTGTTAAACGAGAATATCACTTACTTAACTTGGGCTCAAAAGTACGGGGCAACAGTCTACCTTTTGGAACACAGATTTTACGGAGACAGTCTTGTTGGGTAAGTCAACAGTATTTTTTCTAATACATTTCTGAAAACAAGCATTTTCAGAAACAATACAGAATTCAGTTTGCTCACCTCTCTCCAAATGCTCTATGATCTTGCTGATTTTATAAAATATACGAACATCAAAACTGGAACTTCCAATCCATGGATCACCTTTGGAGGATCTTATTCTGGAGCCATGTCCGCTTGGATGAGAGAAGTATTTCCGGAACTTGTCATTGGAGCCGTGGCTTCTTCTGGACCAGTTTATGCGAAGACTGACTTTTATGAATACTTGATGGTTGTGGAGAACTCAATACGCAGATATAATTCAACTTGTGCGGATAGAATTCAATCTGGATTTAATACAATTCGAATGATGTTCTTGACTAAAGAAGGACGTCAAAGTTTGTCTGATATTTTCCAACTCCAGCCACCGTTCGCAGATAACGTCACTGATACTGATCAGCATTACTTCTTCTCAAACATTTATTCGGCCTTTCAAGGTGCCGTTCAGTACTCTGGAGATAACACTGGAGCATATGCCTCTGGGTACGGAATCCCAGACATGTGCAAGTTTATGACAAATGATTCAGACACTCCGTTAAATAATATTGTTGCTTTCAATCAATTTATGACCGTTTTCAACAATGATGGAGCTCCATACACTGGGATGGATAACAGTTATCAGGATATGATTGATTACTTAAAAAATGCTCAAAAATATGGTCCTAATGCTGGTGCAAGTCTTCTGTGGACCTGGCAGACTTGTACCGAGTTTGGCTACTTCCAATCTGCAGACTCTGGAAATGGAATCTTCGGGTCACCAACACCTGTGAAGTAATTCCAATTGCTGCTAATTTTTTCTGAAATAATATCCTTTCAGTTTTTACATCAACATGTGCATGGACCTTTTTTCTCCGTACGACGACAGAACGATGATTGACTCAGCTATCGATAACACGAACTGGAAGTATGGAGAACGCTTTTTTTACAGAGGAACCAATGTGGTTTTGCCAAATGGGAATGTCGACCCATGGCATGCTCTTGGTCTCTACGATCCATTGGATAAAACAGTTGTACCGTATTTGATTGATGGAACCGCCCATTGTGCTGATATGTATCCAGCTAGAGATGCTGATGTTCCTGGGCTCAAAGTTGTCAGGGATCTTATTGATCAGAATATTGCGACGTGGCTGAGTCAAGAATCTTCCACCGCTACAGCAGCTACAGGAAATGAGAGCACATATACATATACTCCTACTATCCAAACAACAACTGAATTTGTCTCTTCTGCTACCATTCTTATAACATTTATTGTTGTACCTTTTAGATATATATTGTTTTAGATTACCATTTATTTTAAGCTACCAATTCTGGAAATATTGCATTATGAGCAATTAATGAAATAAAGCAACTTCAGACCAAGAAGAATAAATGGAATGATGATCAATGCACAGTCAATCGATGATCAATGCACAGACATAATAAGAACTGGAACACGTGTCAGTTCTACTTCTACTGTTCTATTGTACTTTCGTTAAATCTGCGGATGCCTTATTTCGTAGTTTTGAAGCAGAAAACTCATAAATTAATGAAACGAAAAAATATGAAAAATATGGAATGATAAGTTAGCCGTATGCAATTAAAGAAAAGACGCATGCTGAAGTAAGAAAAGGTCACTCGAACGGATGTGTTTCAATCCTAAAATGCAGTGAAAAACGAATGATGCCTCCTCTTACCAGGAAGCATCGTGAAAAAGCAATTGGTGTTTGCAAAATCCATCGAAAAACTGACCTGAAGCAGCAAACACATTCTTGGTAAATAGACTATGATCTCTGAAATACTTTCAGATTGTGCTTAATGATGAGAAAACATTTAACAGCATTGCTCTTGACAGATTTTGTAACTTCAAAGTAGCGACATGGCTGAAGTGAAGCTATTCTTCATTATGAAAACGATGAAAGGCTCAGATCTTTATCTTCTGCGAAGTGACGTTCTTCGATATTGGCGCCAAGACGTTCGAAAAACTTTGTCTGCAAGCGAAATGGTTCTGGAATTCATCGTATTTTATTATATTCTAGAGAACTACTAGACAACCACTAGACTTTTCCGTTGGAATCCTTAGAGTTGCTGTTCGACTCTTCATTGAGAATTAATTCTATATTAATCCTTGTCGATTACTTCACTTTAACACGATTTCCTTTATAAAATCTGCCGTAATAGCAGCACAGATTTCAAGAAACACTCTAAACGAATTGGCCAAAAATCAGGCACAGTTGGTTTAAAAATAACTTTTCTATGTGAATCGGCGAAACACTAGAAAGCGGACGCCTCTTTTGAACCTCCGGTTTCCGTCTTCACAGTGGGCGTTCGGTTTCAAATACCTTCGGTCCTCAAGTCGCAGGTTCTGTGAAACTTTTCAGATGATGAAAGCAAAGAAGATCTGTGAACTTGTAACAACTAAAACACAATTCAACACGTGTTCCGGATAGAAGTACTTTATTTAAAAAATAGCCCAAAAATGGCAACAAATGTTTGAATAAGGTCAAATGGAAACCACTCAGGTAATTTTTGGCACATGTGCCCCAGGTTGGGGCGCGGTTGCCGGTGCTACGCAGTAAGCGTTCACTCTGAAAAAGCTTACCGCGTAGCACCGGCAACCGCGCCCCAACCTGGGGCACATGTGCCAAAAATTACCTGAGCAACAACAAATACCTGTTACTCAGCGTAACACTGAATGATCTCTGTTTTTGTTTTTCTAACCTTCCTATCAGTGTGTGTTTTCGATCCCGGTTCGGTGAATTCACCGATTCTTAGTACCGAAAAAAAACCGATTAAGTATCTCCAGAATCTTATTTATTTCAAATGTTGGGGTGATAAACACTTACTCAATGTTACTCAACTCATTGACAACCATGAGATAGTTGAGTGTCTCCAAGTGTGCACGATTTCTCTTTTTTTGTCTTGCGAAATCGGAGCATCTACTGAAAACAGGGGTTTTTTGAGGAAATTCGCATTCACAAAGCTGAAAGTTCTTTCGCAACAAGCTGCTGAAGCTGGACTACTCAATAATTCACGGGCAATCTCGGATAGTCTATTGAAAATAAGCGAACCTCTCTTTTTAGAATTTCTTTGTATTTTTCCGGGTGCTGATGGATAAGATGCCTTGTTGCAGTCGTCGAACTTTTATATTTTAACGTTGAAATGATGAACATCTAGGCAAAGTGACCGTTTTAACATCGAAATTCGCTGGAATCGGAGAAAACTTCCAACAAATAGATCGCGGTTTGTTCACAAATTTCTTCGCATTTGGTGAGGGCGCTATTTCAAGCTGAAAACTAATAATTTTATCGAAAAATTCCAAAACGCTTAAAAAAACGATAACTTTTGTTTGAAAAAAATTCTGATAATGTAAGACAAATATAGTGAGTGGTTTAGCAAGAATCGGTAAGGTATCGAAAAAGTATCGAAACCCGAAAGAATAGATACGATTTCGGTGAAAAAAAATCAAAACTTTACCGATTTTTACCGATTCTTTTTTTGAAGAATCGAAAAAGAATCGAAAGAAAATCGATGAATTTTCACCAAAAAATCGAGACTTTACCGATTGTACCCAAGAATCGATACGGTAAAATCGAAAGACACACACTGCTTCCTATTCTCGTTTTCCAAAAATTTCCGAAAATTTAAAACACTTCTAAAAATTTTAAAACACTTTTCGGCTTTTCGGCACTTTTCGAAACTGAAAGCGTCAGGTCCACTTTTATATGCTTAGCAAACTGGCCTTCACTGCAATTGTGCTGTGATGATATTCCAGGATGGAGCTCCGCATACCAAAGTGTGTATGGATAGGAAATGACAGAAGAATCCGGTGTGGCGCTGTTTGACACTGTAAAAGTAATAGCTTCCGAAGACTCATTAGATAATACCAGTGGAAAGTTCGCGGCAATGCCGCTGTTTTAGAACTTTCCTGAACATTCTGGAATGCCTTAGAAACTTGGGAAAGCAATGTCTATTAAAGTTGTAGTTTTGCACATATGAAGCTGATTTTTGGCATGTGATACACGGACGTCCAGATTGCTATATCCGCCAATTTTTTGACTGTTTATATCGTTGTTAAGACGGTTAACCCCCGAATTCGAGCTCAACTTTTCGACATGATAGTTCTTCCCGCGCTCACATACTGATATGAAACGTGGACCCTTACACAGAGCCTCGCTGAAAACATCCGGGTGACGCATGCATTACTAGAAAGAAGATTAATAGGAATGACTCTCACGGAACAACGCCAAAGAGATTTAAACCGAGAATACATCCGAAAAGTCTTCCAGGTCACGGATCCACTTGAACACACCAAAAAGAAAAAAATAGGATGAGCTGGGCACATTATGCGAAGAACCGACGGAAGATGGACAAACATTGTACAAGAATGAATTCCTCGAGATCAAAAACGACCTGTCGGACGACCCCCGATGAGATAGTCCGACTCACTACGAAAAGAAGTCTCAATATACAGACTAAGTAACTAAGTACGTATGCAGGAGTGCTTCTTGTAATAATCTGCTTAAAATGGTAAAGAACATTCAACACGCATACAATTACTCCAGCAAAAGAATCTCGGAATCTACCAGAAAACTTCCCTCAATGCGACGATTCATGAACAGATCGCAACGGTGTCGAGAAGATGTGAAGAAGACCGCAAACTAAGAACGGAACATGAAACGCGTTGCAATAGCCATTTCAGAATACAAGTCATACATCTCCTACTTCAAATCTTAAACAACCAGAGTGAGAATCAAGGAGTAAGATGGGAAAGGAGATACAAGAGTTCTACTCAATAATTTTCAGTGGATATGTGATGCCCATAAACGACGATAGACGGACCACGTTGACGCAAATATAAAGAGAGGTGACATTACGATCAATCGGATGCTGCTGATATGGTGGCATTGTTTGCGAAAAGAAATATCAATAGTAACCACAATACTACTTCTTGGATCACTATCGTATGACTAGAATGACCGGAAGGACTTATGCGCTTCAAAGTAGCGAATAAGTAACTAAGTCAGCTTCGCTTTCTTATTGTAGAAAGTAAAACTTTTTTAATAAAATTTTTTGCTTATCATTTCTTACTTCGATGTCCGCACAACCATGTTCATTCGGTTGATGGAACGGAAAACCTGTCTAAACTTATTTAACAAATAGCTGCGGTTCGGTTCAACAACACGTGCTCCATTCGCGCTCTATCGCACAGCGAGTTCCATTCGGGAACGGATCTTTTCTCATCAGTTCAGCGGCAGTAAAGTTCCCTTCGGTGGCAGTTCGATTTTTAGCGCCGTCGTATTCGGGAATGGTTTTATCTTGAACACCAGTCACGTCACTAAAAGCCACTAAAACGAGTGCAGAGCAGACCGTGTTAGTTAGCACATTGCATGCATCTATTTTAGAAACCGTGAAATCCATTGTTTTCTTGTTTATTATTTACCAGCGGAAAGTTCGCCGCTACGCCGCGACTTCCACTGGCTTCCACTGGCTTTCGTTTAGAAATAATTGTAGACGTTCTGTTTTTCCACTTGTTAGTAAAACAATTTATTAGCCGATCGTCAAAAACCAAATAAGATTTACATTCCGTGCCGTATCCTACGATCTTTTGAGTTTTTCAAACAAACGCCTTGGACAGAGTCACATCCGGACAGAACTATTTGCTTAATAATAAGTAGACATAGATGTTCCCAAGACTTTGGAAAACAATAACCATAAAAGTTGTAGTTTTAATGATATCAAGCTGATTTTTTACATATGATATACGGACATCCCAATTGATATATCAGAAAAATTTTGGCCGTTTTTTATCGTTGTTAAGACAGTTTTGTACAATTTGGGTGTACGGTTCTACAGTATCCCTAGTACCCTGCGACCTCATAAATATATGAATGTGAAGCGCTCGGGTGGTCATGACTCCATCCCGAATATCAAAGTAAAAGACCCACGATCTTTTGAGTTATTCAAAGAAACGTCTTGGACAGAGTCACATCCGGAAAGAACTATTCGCTTAATAATAAGTAGATTTTTTTTTAGAACTCAGTTCCCAGGACAATACATACATCGAATTAAAATATTGGAATCTGACACATATTCTGAAAATGATAAGATTTCCTAGCCCATTCCACACCATCGCACATAAAACGTTTTTTTCGATACGGGCTTTTAATTTTCTACAACTTTTAATCACTATTCGAAATTCAAAATTTGTTGAAAGTTCTCATAATCTCAATTCGATTTTTTCCGGTCTAAAGTCATAAATAGGTCGTCCCTAAATATTGCATTTATGAATTTTCGAATAGCCCAAAATTGCGTAAAATGCACAGCTTTGGAATATATAAAATTAAAGGCACGACGAATAACAATTCCTTCCAGCTATTTTTAATTTCCTAAATATCGATGTTTAGCCCTAATTGTAAATAATTTTGAAAATAGAAGAAGAAAGTGATTCAAAAAAAATGAGTCACTAGAAAATGTTTAATCAAGCACAGCTAAGAAAAGAAATGGAGAAATGGAAATAAAAAGAAAAAATGGTAAAATTGGAATATGAGAAAAATGAAACAAAAATAATGTATTTTCTTTTACCTATTTTCACTAAAACGCTGCTAAAACATCAGATTGCTTTTGAAAAAAACGAATATTTTATACAAAATTTCTTTAATCTTTTTTCACTGAGCTATGTACATATACATATATATATATCAGACATGCTATGTTATCTGTGAAATAAATTATAGATCTAGCAAAGATTGAAATTTTATAATTTGATAAATATGAACTAAATGAACTACAGCTTCATTGAAGACATTTTCACTCTAAAAGTGTTATGCGGTATTTCGATATACATCAAAGATTTTTGGAACTATTTATCTGCTTAAAAAAACGTAAATTCAAAATTTTGAAAAAAAAAAGTATTAAAGTGCAACTTTCACATATATTCTTAATTGGAGCGTTTTGAATTTGAATGAAAAGCAATTGAATACACGAAATGTGTATTTTTTAAAAATGTTCAAAATTCTAGAGTTGGATTCTGGGAGCTGCGAGGCATGGCCCATTTTATTTCCCCACGAGCCTCAGTGAAGACATTGAAGTGCGCAATAACGGGTTTTAGAAAGAAAATTATTCTCCAAAAACATGTTTAAAAACAACTTAGGTGTTATTAAATCTTAATAGAATCTATCAATCTATCAGAAAAGCGAATGGCACGGCATTCTGTTATGGGGTTATTCATGAAAAGCACAATTGAATTTTAATGCAAAAAATTCCACTTTAATGTTATTCACGATTGCATTTTTATGCAAAAAAATGCATTTTTTTGCATTAAAATGCTTTTTGTGATTTTCATGAATAACCCCATTAGCCAAATAGCGCGAAACAGCGCGAACCATCCTTACGCTTGTGTCGATCCAATTTTGTTGATTTTCAACTGAGAACTCACAGGTTGCAAAGTTTTCATTACACAACGAATTGTTCAAATTCTCTTTAATAATGTTGACAGAACCAACCAAAATAAATATCTTGCATAATATTCTGTGCGCGTTTAATCGTAAATTAATGACAATATACTTTGATATTACATAACTGCAATTTTATATTTTACTTATTTTACATATTTATTAAATAACCCACTGAAAATCGAAAAATTTAGCCGAAATCATCTATTGAAATAAATTTTTAAAACACTTGAAGTCATTTTTGAGCAAAAAATACATTTAAAGTCATTAGGTAAAACTATCTTGTCGCATTTGCTACGATACTCTCATTGACGATCCAGATTCAAAGGTGTCTTCTAATAAAATACAGTATTTACTCTAATTGCGCTCAGCTTCTAATAGAGGGACTCCATAGTGTACGTGAGCATAGAGTGGCTAAAGTGTTTATGGCTGTTGCAATTTCCTTTCTCGTTTTCTTGTTTTTTCTTATATCTATTGATCTCAATGTTTTTTCTTGAAAAACCTTTTACAGTAAAATATTCAAATCATAAAAAAATATGTTCTAACTGGAATATTCGCGACAAGACAGTCGAAAAATTCCGTGAAAATGTTGCACTGTGTCACAAAATTTTGTTGAATTATTGATAAATATTTTCTGTTGTTCTTCATTTAAAAAATGTTTAATTTAGCAATTTATGTGTTAAAAAATTAAGTGGTAGTCTCTGGCATCGAAAATAAACAAGAGTACACTACCTTGACAGTTTGAAACTATGTTAATTAGCAAAAAGAAATATTGCAACACTCGGTGTGATGCAAACCTGTTCGTTGTAAAAACGTGTTTTATACAATTTTTGAAATTCACAATAATCTGTCGGAATTGTGCTGAATTATGCAAACTAGTGCAATAGAACGCGGAGTATCGCTTTAAATTTAAAGCACGTGATCTATCTTCTCGAATAGTTTTCGGAAGTTCGGATCTCTGGAGATCGATAGCCAAACAACGCAAATTATTAACACGTCGTGGAGAAGCTAAACCTTTTTTTCTTATTTTTCCCGGTGTATGGCGTGAAGTTCTCAAGATACGCAAATAACGATTTCGAAGAAAATTATATTATATTTCGGCAATAAATAAAACGGCGATAAACAATTTCATGATAGTGTTCAAATTTTTTTCATCTTTTTCAATATTATGCCATCTTCATCCTTCCATCAGTTCTTTTCTAATATTTTAAAGCGGTCTCCGTCGCTGGTGTAAGACATTTGTTTGTTATCCAACTCGTTTTATAAGAAACCCCATAGTTCGATTTCCATTTATCAGAAAATTACCAACTTCAACGGCTTTCGAATAGTTGTTTAGTAAGAGTATCCGTTCTGAAGACCACGTGCCCATAACCATGTATCCAATTATTGAATATTTTCTAGAAATCCTGTCGAAAATATTATTCCAACCTCTTCTGGTCACCGATAATCGTCCTCATGAATGGATGAAAAACGAATGGAACTAAAGGAAAAGTAAAAAAATATATTTTTAGCAGGGAATACAGGTTTTCTGTGACCAAATGTGTCGAAATGACATCATTCACAACTTTGATCGTTCATTTTTGATGAGAACAACCTCTGAAGTCCATGTATTCGTCACTTCAATGTTAGCGACGGCTTACATCGGTTTCATTTTTAAGGTTTATATTCGGAACTCTCGCGTTCTATATTACCGTGTTTCCTTTCGGGATGGAGATAAAAATTAAAAATTAAATGTAAAACAAAAGCCGTAATACCATGCTGTTTTCATAACTCCTTCTCTCTATTCAAATGGAATTTTTTCGCAATTCGTTTTACCCGAAGGATTTATTTATTTTCCCCGTCTTCCCGTCTCTTTTTTTTCGAAAAGTCCAGTGTCCGAAGAGAAAAGGAAAAATGGGGAGGATAATAAAAAATGGGTGTTGGTAGGGCCTCTATGCGTTTTCTGTGCTCTTTTGTCTTTACTAAAGAAACCTATTACTTATCGATGAGAGTCCATCGCATCTGTTGTGCAGTGCAAGTTTCTTTGGTCTTTCGAACAGAAGCATTTAGAATTTTTTGCAACTTTTTTTCCAGAGGAAGCAAAGTATTTGGTTTCGTTTTTTAAATGGTATTGTTTTTATTGCATTGCTAATTTTTCAAGGGTAAGTCAACATTTATTTTTTAGCAGGAAGTGAAGAAATGCAATTTTAGATTATTTTTGCACAATTTTGGCGATATTTAGCAACTAACTAAAATGTTGAATAAAAATTTCCAATATTCCAACGAATTCTTAATTCCAAAATCGGTTACGATTGTAGTCCGTTTTTAACATTCGTTGAAAAGGTGGAAGCAGGAAATATTTGTTACGGTAGTCGCAATTTTGCGTTGTGGTGTTTGCACATTGCATATAACGGTAATCTATATTGTTCTCAGTAGAGCTCATATTGCATCTTTCTTTTTTTAACACGATTTTACGTTATATGCATTGATTTCTGAGCCGTTATCTTGTTCCTTAGTCATTTAGGATTAACGCGTTAGGTAATATTTAACACAAAATCCATCGCACTGCACGTTCCTGAGAAGTACCCGTAGAATGGATGTGCGAAAAACAGACAGTGAAAAAACGAAAAAGCTTCGACAAACTAAATACTCAGTTCACATGTTGCAAAAGCGCAAGGACACGCACTAAAAAAACCAATGGCGCTCCCACTCGAACCAATGCTCTTTAGCCGATGGGGTGGTGACGTCTCCAATAAAGGTACACTATTTTTCGATCATTCAGTGATAGAGTGCGTTTGTAGAGACACAGGAAAAAAGAGTAGGGTAGCCTCAGCATCCGTCGTCATTCTTCTCCGTCTCTTTTTCTCGTCTCTGTAGAAACGAGGGATTCGAGTGAGGGAGAGGGTGTCAGAGAAAATGTCTCGTTTCTCTTCTTCTTTCTGCTCATTCTCCTCTCGGTGAGAAAACGAACGAAACGAAGCGATGAAGAGCACAGCAGTAGCTCAGTCCTCGAGCAGTCAGGCGGCTTCAACCTCCAAAATCTCGTGTTTTCCGACGGTGTCCTTTCCATTCGGTTTTTTTTTTCGAATTTTCATATTTTGAATTTTAAATCATTGTTTTGGCGGATCACCCCAATATTTTCTGATTTCTCCAGTTATTTTGTTGACCCGCGGGTTCCTATTGAACATTGTGCGCGCGCGACAGAATCGGAGACGCAGGCCGTTTGCGAACATAGACCCCTACCTATCCACCACCACCCACCCCAACTGCTTCTTCTTATTCTTCTTCTTCTTTTTCTTCTTCTTCTTCTCCTTCTCCTTCTCCTTCTTCTCTTTCTCACTTCATCGTCTACTTCATTGTATCATCTTTTATTAAGATTATTTCCAGATAATGATTTTTTGCTTTTTTTCCATATGAAATCGTTTTCGTTCGTTTTATTTTACAGTATTTTCTAGGCTCGAAAAACAGCGTTTAAGCGCTTTGTGTTCTTTTAAATAGTGAGTGCACAGTGGGTCTTTTGACGACTGTTTTTACAGATTTGTATTAATTTCCCATTGGAATTTTTAAATTTTGTAAGCTTTATGTTACCGTTGGGTTTAATTTGTTTCAGTTCTGCATGCATTTTATTTGTAATTGACTCTATATTAAATAGCGAAAAAAACGGAACGAATTTCGCAACTTTTTCATACTCCTTGAAATTCGAGATGTTCGCGCATCGTTTTGTCATGTTGTCGGTTTTGCAAAAGTTAGTAGTGCTTTGCACGAATTTCTTTAGTCTTAACGAATAATCATGGTAATCAATAATTCAGATTTCAAACGTATCTATTTGATAATCCTCTAAAAATGTGGAAATTTCTAGATTTTATTCTTTTAGGAATATAATTATGTGGCATTTCTTTAATTTCTATAAGATTATTTGTCAAAAAACGATCTTTTGACCCAAGCGACCTAATTCTCTTCTCTGTGTCCGTTCGTGTGATGTTATTAATCGTGGTTGTGATTCATTCGTTCAAATGTATGCATTATCATGTTCGTGCAACCAGCCGGCCTGCTTCTTTTTTCTTATTTTCTGTTCGGTATTTTTCTGTCAACTATTAAAATTGACCATTGATCGACTTTTGAGTTTGAACAAGCCGATTGAAATAATGAAAAAGTAAACATAGTTCATCCTCTCCTCTAGAAGGTCGAATCACGTGAAATCACTCCAGTCACAAGAAGAAAACGAAGAAGACGATGGTTATGATCGCATGATAAGAAAAGTGATAACAGTGTATATGAGTAGAAAGGGGGAAATGGGAAAGGATGAAGGGGCAAAAATAAGAAGAACGAGTAAGTATCATTGGCAGGATAATTTTTTTCCTCCTCTTGCCACATCACAGTTCTTTTTTCTATTCATTAGCGTGTGATTTGAACAGCCAAACCATATACTTTTTTATAGCTTGTAGTTGATATTAAGTTGTTCTTTTTTCACTTTACTGCTTCTCATTTTATACTTTAACGTCTAAATTTAACCCGAAGTTGAATTATTGTTTTTTGTTTTCTTGATTTTTTCTATTGTGGGAATGCCTTCCTGTAATTTACAATGGAGCTGGTTGGATACTCATATTGCTACGAAAACCTCCAGGTGGTACTTGTGTCAAAAAGCTATTCCCAGGTAGAATTCTCAGATTCTTATTATATTCTACTTTCAACCATGTTTAAAAATCCAATTCCTTGCACACTGCAGACATAAAAACTGTAGTCTCTTTTCAACCCTCCTATTCTCGTGTTTTTTTCCGTTCTTATAACATTCAAAGTATGAAAAATGTATCATAAGTGTATATTTTTTCTTTGTGTTTCAACTCCATTTGCAATCCATTTTTAAATTTCGAACTTTGATCCGATAACTTGCAATAGTCTCCTGCACTCCTCTCGAGTGATTGCCTATCAAATCTCGGGTTGATGATTGAAAAGAAACATAAGGGATAGCTAATAGAAAAAGTGGCAGCTAGCTAAGTGTTTTAGGCTCCAGAATGCCGATGGGGTGTGGGTGTTCCTCTTTTTTACTGATGTCGGTGTATATGTTCCATATCTGTAATAGGTATAGGTTGAGCTATACAAGCAGATCTATCATCGCTCTGAAAAATATTGAAGGGCGCCGCAATCATGTGGTTTCTATTTCATTGTTATGCGAAAAAGTAAATATTAAAACTTAATCGTTAAAAAATGTTAAATAATTTTCTTCTCGAAGCAATTCAGAAATTTTAGTCGCTCTGAAAAATATGTACTGAATGATTCGCAAAATGATGAATTTCTAGTTTTCTTTTTTTTTCTTTGCCACGTTCTTTTTATCTTTTTGCCTGCAAACATTATCAGCAAATTACTATCACTAAACTAGCTTTTCTTTGCAAAATATTAGTATTTTAACGTATTATTTCTACGTCGACTCTGTTTCTCTCTCCCTTTTAATTCATTTAAGTGTGTTGGTACTGCAGAATTCATTGAAAATGCATATTGATATAAATTTCAAGAAATATCAATCAAAAGAGAAATGGGCACGCAGAGGCACACATGGACATTGTTCAAGCCCTGTGTGTGCCACTCATTAAGGGCACAGTTCGTCATTCTGTTTATTTTCACTGCAAATCATGGAATTCCAAACGATGTCGGCTGTGTTTTTGATTATTTTCACTTCGCAGTGGTTCAATGCGAAAACTCACTCTTTAATTATTTTTATTAGGAAATTAAGTTTCTCTCAAGAATTGTAGTTTTCAACAATTTCCCGTTTTCCAATTGAATTTTGTTGACGGTTCCATTGGAAAAACCTTTTTCTCAGGCTTAGATTGGAATATTATGTTCTGCAAATTTGCTTGTATCGGGCTTTTCTCATTTGAAATTAGAAAATCGTCCCTCTTATTAAGGATAATTCTCTTTCAATCATTATCGTGGATGTTCTTTCAGTCTCTCAAGTAATCTAGTTATTCATTTATCCTTTTTATTTTTATTTAACTATGAATTTTCTCCTATTTTACAAAAAAATCTCTTTTTAATTTCTTTTATACGCTTAATCCGCAAGTGCACTGCGAAATTGACGTTTTGATGAAAAATTTTGAAAAATACGATACAGGAATTTTACGTTGAAAAATAAGAATATTTAAAGAACGTATCCATACAGAAACCGTTATAATTCAAAATGTTCTGGATGCTTGACAATTTTATTCAAAATTTCCACTAAAAATATCACTCTAACTTCCCTTGTTCATTTTTCATCACTAAACGGTGATTTCGACGTGCAATGATATTTCTCACCTTTCCCGTTTCTAAAAAATATTTTCATTCAGGCCGACACCCCGCGGGCTCTTCGCTTGATATTTGGACATTGAAATATGCAGATATCATCAAGTTTTTAGTCGATACTTTTCTATTTTTCTCTCGTCAAGCGTCAACAGCAGAACTCAAAAATTAAAGAAAATCATATACACCGCTCAATTTTTAATTTCATTTCCTTTTAAATATCGATTGGAGGAAACGTTCCAAGGAAACAATTCATCAAAGAGAAATAAAAGAAGTTCAGTTTAAAAAAATGCCAGATGTGAGTTTTTTGTTTTAACAAATAATGAAAATATTTTGTAAAAATAATTATTTAAATGGAGAATAAATTTTTTGAAAGAGAGTGATAAGGTTCAGACGACGTAAAGAAATAACATTTGAAAATCCCTCCAAAGCTGTTGCGAAATTTTTTCATGAGCAACCAAGTAAAAGCACTTTACGTTCGTATGTATGTAGATGAAGACCGGTTGATCCGCTTGATCCTCCTTCAAATATTTTATCGATGAGTTTTCTCTGTATCCATTTCGGAATTATATTTTGTTTTCTTTTGGAAAAAAAAACAAAATGATAGCGGTGGAAATCACTGGAAATTGAAATACGATCAAAAACAGTCGCGCGCGGTGACCAACAAACTGATTTTCTCATAAAACCTTTAGCATGATATTGAATAATTTTTACAATAGGTTCAGATTTCGAAAAAAAAGTTTATTGAAAATGCTCGAAATTGTATTGTTTCAATGTTTCTAATGCATTAATTCGGAATTTGTTTGCGTTCCTCTATCTATCTCTAAGTTTCTTCCTGTTCATGTTATAAATTGAAATGCCATATTGCAAATAATCGGAGAATTTTATCGAATTTCTTGTATTCCCGAAAATAACAGTTTCTCATTTTTAAGATACATTTATTCAGTTCGTAAGACAAGAGAATCTAGCCTTCATTTAAGTTCATTTTAGCCCTGCTCGGGAAAATTTCAATATACCCCCCCCCCACCCGGTTCAAACCCCCCACTGCTCGGATGCCCCCCCCCCACCGCCGTTGAAATTTGGGAAAGTTCGAAGAAGGGGGGGGGCTAATTGGAATGATATCAGGGGGGGGGGGGTTCAATTGGAATGAAATATATCCCCCCACCGTTGATGTGTGGGTGTATATTGAAATACCTGGAAATTTTTCAATTAGCCCCCCTTCCCCCCCCCCCCCGACAAATTTCATTCCGATCCCCCACTGTATGGTAGCTAGAATAGCCCCCCACCTAGGAGGTCATCTTAATATAGTGGGGGGGGTCATATTTAAACGGTGGGGCTTCTATTTAAATGGTGGGGGTTTTATTTAAATAGTGTGGGGTTCTATTTAAATGGGAGAAAGTATGGTATTAATAAAAGCATCGAGCGAATTATAGTCATCAACAGTGAACAAAAAAATTTAATCAACAAACTAATTTAATCAACAACCTGATTTAATCAACAACCTGATTTAATCAACAACCTGATTCCTTCTGTACTACAATCTTTTTTTTGTTGAGTCTACAGCGGAACTGAATTTGAGAATATTTTTTAATTTAAGAATAGATTTTTACCTCAAAAGTCGCCTTTCTTTTTCGAAGTTCCATCTGCTGATTGCACTTTTACATATTCTTTTATCCGAAATAATACTTTCGTTCATAAGAACACGGACAGCGGTCTCTTCATCTGGAATTGAGGTGTGGAAGTCAGAAATGGAAGTTAACTTGAGAGTGACACACTGTAGAAATAAGATGCTTCGATAAACATTTTTTAAAAGAAATTAAATATGAAAAACGGGAAAAATCAGAAAAAAAAGAGAAAATTAATAATTAGAAGCAATTAAATTTCAGCTTCCTGCGCGTTTGATACTCAGCGAAGCTTTTGATAAACAATTTTATACCACCCCCCCCTCCCCCCACTCCAGAAGAAGACGCGGTGGGGGGCTATATTGAAATGGTCCCACGCTCGAGGAGGCAAGGTGGGGGAACGCGTTGAAATAGATATGACATTGGCGCTGATGAGTTTCTTTCCTTGTTGGAAACACGTTTACGATTTGAAATACGGAGAAGTGTAGAAATAGCTAACAATTTGTAAATTTATGCTTTTTGAAACAAATGTTCTTATCGCCCCGAAAATTTTGACGAAATTCTACCAAAATTTATTCTTAAGACCTTGCGTCCTGTCCTATCATAACAATAGCTCACTTGTCTAGAAACTCCTTCTTACGCGTATATCCTATTATATACAGTGCTCCGCATAATCTTATGTTCACCCCAAAAATGTTCGAAATCTCGAAAACTGACTTCTCAACCAAAATGCTTTCTATTGAAGAAATATGGGCTTTTAGTAGGTGTTTCATGATAGAAACTTAAAATAGCCTTAAAATTCACACATCAGAAAAAAACCAGAATTTTATGAAAAAAGGGTAAAAATTTTTCCACAAAATCATATGTTCACTTTCTGAAAACTTAAAAAAAAAGAGAAAAAAACAGACAAATGATCATTAATAATCGATAGGACGGCCATTCTGTCGAGCAACTTCAAAAATTCGGCTATCCATAGACGAATAAAGATTGTCGAGCAGCTGTTGGTCCACTTTATGCCATGCTTCAATGATAGCCTTTTTGAGGGATGGAATGTCCTCATAAATTTTGTTTCCGTCGTAGATTTTCCGTACCATGTATCCCCAGACATTTTCAATAATGTTTATGTCAGGGGAACAGGTCGGCCAATCGAGAATCGGGATTCCACGGTCACCTATCCACTTGACGGTGCATCGAACCCGATGGCATGGAGCTCCGTCTTGCTGACAAGTGAAATTTTTGGAGCGATTCCGACGGATTAATGGTGTGAGACCTCTTCTTATCACGTATCGATATTGGCAACCATCCATCTTCTTGGGTACAAAGCAAAGTTTGACTTTGCCTTGGGCACTGATTGCTTCTTAGACCATCACTCCTCCACCTTCCAAGTTTCGACGTGAGAACCGCAGGTTTTCTTTTCTCAAATCATGCCAATAATCACGGTAGCCATCCGGTCCATCGCAGTTGAATTTCTTCTCATCACTGAAGATAATCTGAAAACAAAATACCAGTTTAAGAAAGGTACAGTAATCCTTACCGGTTTCTAGTCAGTTCTTTGGTTATTCTTAGCAAATTCAATCCGGTTTTTCTCGATGTTTGGTGATCAGATTTGGAGCATTCCTCATTCTTTGGCGTCTGATGAATTTTTTCTTCAAAAAACGCGGCGAACAGTCTCCGCGGATATGGAAAGTCCAAGTTCGCTCTTGATCTTTGAGCAAGTGACCTTAGAATTTGATGCTCTGCGGATAATTCTTCGCTTGTCTCGTCCAGAAAGAAGAGGTGGACGACCAGAAGACTTCTTTATACCATAATCAAGTGGATTTGCAGCATATCGATTGATTAAATCTAGGGAACGTTTCATTTCTTTAGAAATTTAACGGTGCGAGAGTCCTTCAGCCAATTTGACGTCAATTAGTCTTTTTTCATATTCACTTAGAGGTTTATCTTTTGACATGTCTTCTAAAAGCAAAAAAACAATAAGTAAACAGATTAAAACCAAGTTTAATAGTCAAAAAACGACAAAAACTAAAAGTGAACATATCATTATGGTGAAAAAAAAACATCCATTTTTCGAAAAATTTCGAATTTCTCGATTGCTCAGTTTTATTTGATTTTTGCTCTAGGACCCATAATTTTCTTGTTTTTAAGTATTTCCATATCATATATGATAAATAATTAGGAATTACAGAAAATCGAAATTTTGAGATTTTTGAGGGTGAACATAAGATTATGTGGAGCACTGTAGTATTCGCGTGCGTCCTAATTTCGCGTATAATATATAATTTGCCTTGCTCAGAAACGGCCAAAGTTTACAGAAAATTCGGTTTCTGCAGCTGTTCCCCAGTACATTGCAGTCCAGTATCGCGAAACTTCCACTAGCAAATACCATATTATGCGATGGCATGCATATCAATCTATAGTCTAGCCTTGCTGCGGAGAATTCATGTTCTAGAACGCGTTATTAAATTCCTCATTTCGGTGGACTTCAGACTTTCCATGAATCTTTCCCATCTGCATTCGGCATTTTTTTTCTAACAAAGTAATATTTAAAAAAATTAAATTTTTACAGATATTATTAAGCACTATAATATAAGTAATTTTGTAGAAATCAAAAACTGCGTAAGTTTACAGTACCGGTCATAAAGGTAGCATAATATGGTTTTTCTATCATATCTCATTCGATATAGAATGAATCAATCTGATTTTTTCAGTTTCTTCATCAAACAACAATGTATCAGGTAAGATTTGGATTTGTGAGACTAATGCATAATGGAGTAATTTAAAAAAGAACGAAAACAACAAAAACCCATATTTTTTCAATGAATCTTCGTGCTCTTAGAAATTGTTCTATCTGCGAGATTTCAATATTTTGTGGGGAAACCATTTGCATCAATTACTGCCTGGCAGTGTCAGGTAGATTGGGGAATCTTCTCCCACTCCTCCTTGAGTAGTTTGAACCTCTCGTCTATGGTTGAAGCAGTTTTTCCTGTCAATCTCATCTCAAATTCCTCCCATAGGTGCTCAATAATGTTCTGGTCCGAGCTTTGACACGGCGGCGGTTGAACCAGTTGCGCACGTGATGAGAACGATGCTTGGGATCATTATTCTGCCGGTACATAAAGGCACGGCCTTGTAGAAAGTACCCAGGGTCTCATGGTGTTCTCCAAAATATCCTCACATCCGTAGCGGTCTGGATTACCGACGATGATTACCGACTTGAGGGGATCCATTTCCGTGGCGGAGAAGCAACCCCAAACCATCTGGACATCTTCATTGGACCCGCCAGGACCAGATCGTCTGGTCGGACGAAAGCAAGTACAACTTGTTCGGAAGTGACAGTGTTAAGTGGATTCGTCGTCCTATCGGCATTCGCTACATCCCCAAATATCAACTGCCAACCATGATGCACGGTGGCGGTTGCTTTCGTTCTTTTTCAAGTTACTCCAGTAAGCATTAGTCTCACAAATACAAATTTTCTTATCTGATATTGTTTGTTGCTTGATGGAGAAACTGTAAAAAAAAATCAGATTGATTCGTTCTACATATATCGAATGAGATATGGCCGAAAAACCATAATATGCTACCTTTATGGCCGGTTGTATATCCCTATGATGCAAGATGTCACTCCTCTTCAAAAAGAAATACTGTGTTTATATTAAAGGAGCGCTAACATCGTTGATTATTTTTTAAATAAAATATGGCGTGGCAATAATAGTTTTTCTGTTACTTACTGTCTGAGTTGGCTAGGATCTTTTCCGTTGTTCAGGACGTCTTTCTTACTCACATTTTCAGTGTGAGAATGTGAGACGCATCTTCTATGTTAAAAATGACTTTGTCTAACCGAAACTTATCAAGAAATAACTAATTCTGTCACAAAAAACTTATTAGCTGGTGCGTAGCTGCTCAATTTTCAGTCAATAACGAACGGCGGACGACCACCGCCACCCCCCAGCTCAGCAAACTCTGCAACCGCATCAGCAACTGGTAATTTTGGTGAGTCCTCTTTTCCTTTTTACATTTTTGCGAAAACGAATTTTCTCTATTTTCGATTATCTAGCTGAAAAATAGATTTAATGAGGCTTCTAATACTCCTGATGAATGAAAATTTTCGAAAGTTTTCTAGTCTTATCGAATTTTTTAAATGTTCAAACTCTAAGTGGAACATGGAAACCTTTTTTTTGTTCCGTTCGCCATAGATGCACAAGTCATGAAATTCATGAGGATTACTGCCGATTTATAATGACAGCGAACTCTTCTATTTCCGGTTCGTCCACTTATCATGTGCCATTTCTTTGAGTCTGAGCGATAAAATTGTTATTGTTATTATTTGGAAAATATAGTAGTCTATTCACAACTCAAATTGATCGTTAGAAAAGTTTAAAAAAACAGCTGTATGATTTCAGTAAACAGTTATACAAACTCATTCAATTTTTTCCCATGTATGGCTTCCACGAAAGACGAAGATAAAAAGTCGTCTTCGTTCGTCTTTCAGTTCGTCTTGCATTCTTCTGACACAATAAAAAAGTTGTCAACACACTGCGTCAGACGAATTCAAGACGAAGAAAAAAACGAGACAAAGACGAAGATGAGACGAGACGGGCGGAATTTCGCCCAAATGGATGCTTTATTCCCATGAAGCAACATTCTAAATCTTCATTGAGCAATATCTAAGCCAACTTAACAGTAGGTTACAGGTACTCGTCGCCGGTTAGTGAATCGTATCAAAAAAGTCGATGAGCTACACCCAGCACACGAAAATCCCACGTGAGTATTTTTTTTCCTAAATACTTCTCACCTGTTTGATGAAAACTTTCAAAACTAATAGAGAAACTCGAAAATGAGTCATAGAAAAATGTCCTGATCGATATTTAAAAAAATAATTATTGAACATTTTCATTGAAATATTCGTTCTCATATTTTTTCATTCACTACATATAATTGTTCCATGTAATCCTTCGTCACGTGAGCATTCTCTCTACCGTTTTTACAAATCTGTATGCAAAACTTTTTTCCCATGCGAGACGAAAAGAGACTAATAGACAGTCTGTCTATCTCTCTTTCTAGCTTTGTGATAGGAAAAATAGCGAATTTCGTTTTTGATTTGAAATTCAAATCATTCCTCACTCTCTCCCTATTTCCTTTATCGACAACTCATTTCTCTTTAAATTCTCTAACTGTTGAAAGTCTGGAATTTTAAAATTACAACTCGTATTACTTGAAAACTTTAGAATGGAGTTTCCAATTTCTAATGATTTATTATTGGCTAGTAGGCAGCTACAAACTAGAAATGAACGTAAAAGGTTCTGCGATCACCATTTTAATTGAAAACCAGAAAGCCCATTTTTCAGAATGGGGTCACATTGGTTGTCCGGGGAGGAGCGGTCTCGGCTCGAAGCTGTCCAACAAGACTGGAGGAGGACTAGACCCATGAAAGTGAGTTTCATCGAAATGGGCTTTCAAATTATGTGAGATCTTCGTATCATGACTTGAACTGAAAATCAAGCTTCTATTTAATTAATAAAACTGAAATTTTGACAGTTTCAGTGGGGCACAAAGCCACGAAGGTCAGAAGATCCATCAACATCGTCTCTAGCATTAAATGCCTCGTTAAGCCAAGCGTCAGATACCGCAACAGCCTCTAACGCCTCTTCACTAATCAATGCTCCTTCTCCACCGGCTCTAGCAGCGGTAACAACAACAGTTTCAGCTACGATATCTCATCAGTCTCCTATCCATCATAACCATCATACCTCACGAATACCTCAAGCAATTGGAAACAATGGAACTTTACCTCCGCTTTTAATATCTGCGGCTTCTACTGCGTCGCCTATGGCTTCTGGAAAGGGAGGCCCAATGTCACCGTCAGCAGGAAGCCCGATTAATGTGGCAGCCACAGTGTTACAAAATGCAGTATCAAGTCCGCAGCATAGTATTTTTGACCGATCTAGGTTAGCTGATTCACTAAATGGAAATATTATTTTCTATTTTAAGATTGACTGGTAAAATTACGCCAATCACTTCAACGTCTTCTTCAAATGAACCAGTGGACTGTAAACATCAACCTCCACGCCATGGTATTCTTTCGCAAGGGCGAACTCTTACCGAGTCATTGCTTAACGAAGGTCCACGAACATTGACATGTGAGGAGGACAAAACAGTTAGTGAAGAGGAAAGGGTACGAAAGGAACTTGAAAAACGGGAAGAAGAAGAAAAGGCTGCCCGAAAAATTGATGTGGAAGATGATTTTGATGCACAGGAAAAGCCGATTGATAAGAGTAAAAGTAAGATACAGATTCGGTTATTTTTTAAAATCATTTTTATAGATGGGCGTTTCTTAAAATTTGACGAAGAGCTAGGGCGTGGTTCGTTTAAGACTGTGTTCAGAGGGTTGGACACTGAGACTGGGGTCGCTGTTGCTTGGTGTGAGCTTCAGGAGAGCAAGTTGAATAAAACAGAGCGTCAACGTTTTCGTGAAGAAGCCGAAATGCTGAAAGATCTTCAGCATCCTAACATCGTGCGTTTCTATGATTACTGGGAGAGCGCCGATTTGTGCGGGAAACGAAAATACATTGTGCTGGTGACTGAACTGATGACATCTGGAACTCTAAAAATGTACCTGAAAAGGTTTAAACGAATAAATATAAAGGTTAATTTAATTTCAATCGATTTAAAAATTTTAACCACTACCCGGAGTTTCAGGTATTGAAGTCATGGTGCCGACAGATTTTGAAAGGCCTCTCTTTTCTTCACACACGTAATCCGCCAGTCATTCATCGCGATTTAAAATGTGATAACATCTTTATTACGGGAACAACGGGAAGTGTCAAAATTGGTGATCTCGGACTTGCAACACTGAAAAACAAATCATTTGCCAAATCTGTCATCGGAACGCCCGAGTTTATGGCTCCAGAAATGTACGAGGAAATGTACGATGAAAGTGTGGACGTCTACGCCTTTGGAATGTGCCTTCTGGAGATGGTAACCGGAGAATATCCTTACTCGGAGTGTATGAATCCTGCGACCATTTACCGAAAAGTAATATCAGGAGTAAAACCGGAGTGCTTTTCGCGAATCCCTGCACAATATCCAGAAATAAGAGAGATAATAGATCGATGTATTCGTGTCAGACGAGAAGAGAGAAGTACAGTAAAGCAACTACTCGTTGACGACTTCTTCACACCGGAAGACCTCATTGGAATTCGTGTAGAGATTAAAAATCGTGATACTGACCTCAATGATCTCAACGTCGAGATTCAGATGCAGCTTCGAGTGTATGACGAAAAGAAACGGAAACAATACAGATTTAAAGAGAACGAAGGGCTTCAGTTTGCGTTTGACATTGAGAATGACAGCCCAGATGAGGTTGTACAACAAATGATTGAACAACAGCATATTCCTGATGAAGACACAAAAATGATAACAAAGCTGATAAAAGATAAAGTAGATGCATTTAGAAGAGATCGTGATCATCGATTATTGGAGATTAAAAGAGCCAAGGAAGAGGAGGAAAGGATACGGGAAGAGGCGGAGATTAAGGAGGAGTTGAGATTGAGGGCAGAAGCTAAAGAAAAAGAGAGGCTAGAAAAAGAACGTCTAGAAAAGGAGGCGGCAGCTGCCGCGGTAGCAGCAGCGAATCCGAATCATATTCCACTAACTCCAGCAACGCTGCATTCATCTTCGCCGCAGCAACCTATTCAACCGCTTCTGTCTACTCAAACTTCTTCTGAACCGCTTCTAAGTCAATCTTCTGTTCCGGTCACTATGATTGCAAATATCCCGGTCATGTCTCCCACAAAAGCACATGTACTTCCTGTTTTACCACCAGCCACTACTTCTCCCATACCTGCTACGATGATTCATGTGCCAAAACCAAATGAGATCTCAGCGCAAAATACATCATCAACACCGCAAAATAACACCGTATGTTTTTGAATTTTTCGTCGAAAGTCCTCAAATTATCCCTTAAAACTATATTTTTAACTTACAGGTGCCTACATCTTCAGCTTCTGCCCCAAATGATGACGTCCAGGCACCAACCTTTGCTCAAAACACCGTTCCACGCACAATTTCTACTGACTCAACTTGCCTCCAAGTTAACACACCAGCTGCAGTAGCATCTCCTTCACCAGCTCCGTCCGTGGCTGATTCAACGACAACCACGATGACAGCTCCAGTGACCCCTGCACCAACTCCTACAACTGTGGCAGATGGAGCGCCGCCACTGGATAACAAGGAAGAAAAACGAAAAAGCAACAAAAAAAAAGTTATGATGGAAATTTTGGGTTGCGATGAGTCGAGAAACTTCGCACTTGTATCGTGTCGATTGGATACTTCTCACAAATCAGTTACGTTTCAATTCGCACCGGGAACGGACAAACCGAACACCATTGCAACAAAACTTCTCGCTGAAGATTGCTTGCTGAAAATTCATGTGCACATAGTCGAAGCACAGTTGAGTGAAGTTATTCAATTAGTAAACACTGATGCAAAAAAAGGAGTTGGAACCAAATTAGCAACTGTTCTGGATCCAAACAGCAACGAACCACCGACTATAACTGCCGTGATGCCAAAGGATTCTAGTATTGCGCCAATAGCTACAAAACCAAAGATTGAAATTGAGAAAACACCTCCTACGCGAGACATATCACATGAATCAAGCAATGTTGAAGTTATGGTAAGTTTTTTCGTAATCTTACAACTATTATAATATAATTCTCATTTCAACTTGTTTTATAGAATGTGCGCAAGGTTTCACAAGAATCGAATGCCGATAGTATTCAGTCGATGCCTCGACCTACTGAAATTTTAGTCACATCCCCAATCAATCAGGCGGATTCTACAATAGCTCCTTCAGCCGCTCCTGGTGCTGCGAAACCATCTCGATTCCAGGTCACGAAGTCTGCAGATCCGATTGGTGCAACATCTATTACCGCAATATCTACTGCCACAGTAACTCCTGTGGTGATACCAACTCCGGTAGCAATTCCATCAGAGGCAGTTGTTGTTCAACCGATCACTTCTCAGGTCATAACCCATCTTGCAACTCCGTCTCCTGTTTCCCATTCATTGTCGTCCAACTCTTCGCCTAGTGCTACAACACATTCGAACATGTCTTCCATTCAATCAACGACGAGTGTTCCTGGCAGAAGATTCACCGTTCAACCTGTTTCACAAGCTGAATCCGGAATCTCTTCTTCCATCTCTACTCCTCATCCAGAGACAATGTCTGTCTTCAATACGGGTCCTCCACCGGTTCCAAGTGTCCCACCAGTAGTATCAACTGCATCACTCAACTTGGAAGATATACCACACCCAACCCCACTGGTTAGCTCATCTCTGGATACCCAGCAGTCTTCTTCAACTGCTTCCACTTCTACATTAGTGTCAGAATCACCAGCAGTGCCTCAGGCGGTACCGGTTTCAGTACCAACGCAAGTTCCAGAGCCAGCTGTCAATCATCATCCTGATGTTTTGACGCAGTTAGAAAGTGAACTTAGAAAGGTAAGTTGGATAGCAGTGCAGATTCCGCAGACCAGAGCCGTTCAATTGACACAATTACCAGTGTTTTCAGGTCAGTGGCGTGTCTCACTCGGCTTCACCATCAACGGTAGTCGAGTCGCAAATATCAATGACCCCTCAAACGATCCCACTGTCTTGCCAAACTGTTCCCGCTTCTATGGGACAGGCTCCAGCAGTTATTGCCGCTGCTCATGCCGCCGCACTCATACCGAATGCAAGCGTACCACAATCACCAAGTCGTCTTGATGCTGAGTCCGGACTTGCCGGGTTGCATGAAAAGCTAGAAGCATTGAAAATGGAACAGGACAGGAGAGAAGATATGGGTGACGAAACGACAACGATAGATGGAAAAGATGAGATTCCCATAGATACTTTGAAAGGGTTGGCTGAAGCACTTGGTAAAGTGATCCACACAGATGGTCGAGAAACAACACCAATGCCACCGGACCATCAAGATTTGACCGATGCTTCAACGGTAAGTACATACTTTCAGAAATGTTAAAATTATTCTGATTGCCAAACTTACCGCTTTCTGCTTCAAGCACGACTGATTATCTTATTATTTCATATTCTTAATTACCTGTCATTACATAACCCAGTATTCGAGTCTAATCTCCTTCTCTTATTCTGTTCAGCAGCAGCTCATCTCACCACCTAACCTGGACGCTTCGACAACTTCGGTTATTGATAGATCAGTTTCTTCGGCAATGTTAGAAGACGTAGTTTCTGCTGGAGACGTTACACAAACAAACTCAATACCTGTATCTGCGGCACTTATTACAAGTTCTGCATCGAAAGCAGCTCCCGAACCAATACCTGCTGCAATGACAATGAGTACGGATCAAGAATGTGCTCAGTCGATGACGTCTTCAATGACTCGTAACACAACTGGTACTAAACTGGCGACATTCGAAAACTTGGAAACAGCTCTATCATCAACACTCGGAACGAACATTCGACAGCCGAATGCTCCGTCTTCTCGTGATGAGACGACGGCTCCGATGACTCCGACCTTTATAAATGATCGAAGTGGCGGTGGTGGCGGAGGTACATCGTTCAGCATCGGAACTCCTCCTAGCCAAAGTCCATTTCCCGTGTCGGAATGTGATTATGATTTGAAGGTAACTAAAAGGAATTATGTTTTTGTTCGTAATATTTATAATTTTCGATAATGACTTGCTTGCAAGGCACTGTTGCTAGACGGAATAGAACAACTGGCAGTTCTTAGTTCTTTTTAGTTTCCCTCTACATCTCTCCGCTCATCGAACTTCGATATTTTTCCATTCTATGAAAAATGTTTTTCATACCAACAGCATTTTCTATTTTGGTTTCACAAGAATTCTAAAGAATCTAATTTCTATGATGGATAGCGAAATCAAGGAAGACATAGTTTTCCAACAAATGATAGAAACAGTACTCTTCCGCCCACATCTGTAGTAAATATGAAAGCGCCTCTTAAAGAGTTCACCTGTTTTTCTGAAAATGGGGAATTTTTTGGCGGCCAAAATCTCATGCTTCTTCTTGTGGAGAAGATCTAGTGCACATAAAGAGGGTTACCCTTCACTCTCACTTTACAATCATATTTAATCACTCTTTACACAAAAATGCTTCTTTTCACTTTTTTTCGTATGCTAGATCGAGGTCATGGACTTTTTCCGAAAAACATAGTTTCAATATAGAAGCTTGAGCACGTAGAGGCGTCTCATTAGTTTTCGCCTTTATATTCTTTTTATTATTACAATCCTAATTTTAAGGGTCAGATGGACATGGAAGGCGAAGATCCTGAAGTGATTCAAATGATTGTTCGGTGGGTATCTTCTTTCGGCATATCTTCAAAAACAAATTATTTTATCAGACACCGAATGGAACAACACAAACTTCTGGAAAAGCAACGTGTCGAGATTGAACGTCTCCGCTCGAAACTCCGTGTTCCACGTGCTACTTCTGTTAATCCGGAAATGATGGACGAGGATGCAGACACTACAATCACACCGCTTCAAAATGCACTAAACACTGTATCAATGTCACTTCCAGCTAGCCCTCCTCCTGTAATTGAGGTAAATTAAGTTTTTTTTTTTAAATTTAATGAACGAGTGGAAAATATTTTCGTTGGCATTGTAAAATTCCATGTTTTTATTAAAGCTGCCACTAATGCTTAGGCAGATTCTAGGCGATAAAGAACAACAGTGTAGTGCCTTCCGAAGGGATAACGAATCGGATGGCAATGTCTCAATCGTTGAACAAATCAAGCGGCGTCTCGGTTTCATCTCGTCTCCGAGAAAATCAGTCCGCACCACCGCCACGTCATCACCATCAACATCACCACCCGACGACTCAGCCGCCACATCATCCGCCCCTTCAAAGCCACCATCACCAACAGCAAAATCATTCATCAGTAGCTGTTCCACAATCCTCGGCTGCACTCAACACCAACAACTTTCACCAACAGCCACCACAACATCATCCGGCTGCTCTACAGATCCCGCATTAAGCTTAATAGAAAATGTATGAGCACCCAAAAACTGAAGACGTGATAATAATTTGTCTCCTTTCTTTTTTCACAAGTTTCTAATTGTTTCTCTTGTCAAAGTCCCGGCCCCGCCGCTCTCCATACTCTTAAATTTCTCCCTGAATTTTTTTTCAAAAAAAAAGGAAAAGAAAACAAAAACTAGCGTGTAATTTATGTCGATTTGTATTCTGACGGGTTTTCGCTAAATTTTTCGTGTAACCTGTGTAAGGACACCTTTTCTAACATAACTATCTTAAAGAAATTTGAGAATAAGCCAGAAAATGTTCATATTTTAAGTCTTTTCCGTTTTAAAATGTTCAGATTGCTTCTCTCCTCCAGTCTCGTATTACAACTATGTTATTATCTCTGTAAATTAAGTTAGTCCTCCTAAGTCCATCCATCTGTCCTTCGTTTCTGCTTCCTACGAGTTTCCCCCCATTTCTTTTCTCCTCTGTTTGATGTTTCTCTATTTCATTGTTTTTTATTCCGTTCTATTTTCTTTTTTTTTTTTACAAAATTGAAAATCGAAGGTCGTGACTATGATGAAATAAAGACTCTTTTCTAAGCGAACACTCTTCCATAGCCTCAACCCATGTTTTTCAGATCATTTCGAGTGACCAGCATGATACGCAACAACGAAACGAAACAAACTAAAGGCCGTGTCGGCTCTTTTCGAGTGTTTATTGACACTTCGATAAAGAAGATCTGACCTCCGATGAGATTAGAGACACATACCTTCAACTGACTTTTTTGACCTTTTCCGCCGATTTGATTGAAATTACGCTATGATCTTCATCATTTCCTTTTTTTCGATAGCTGTTTTATCTTCTGTAATTACTCAACGTTCTGGATTTGATGAGAACTTTCAAAGGAAACATATTAAAAGGTAAGAAATTGGAAGCGCGATCAATGCAATTTATTATATTTTCTGTTTTCGACATTAATAAAGCAATGGATTCAGCAGAAGTTTAACAGTTATCTCACCGTTTTACAAAAGATGTAAGATAGCTATACTGATCGTTCAATCGGTTTTTGATTGGGTCCTGTAGAGGAGGTCCGCGTGTAAACACTTTTCGTTGAATTCTCAGTTACTTTCCTTGCATTTTTTTCTCCCAATGACAACTTGTAACAGTCGGACTCGCCTCATAACCCCGCGCACATGAAGAGCATACAGAACACTCTAGGCTCAGTGGTTGTAACCATAACTATGACTACGCCTACTGACCCCGTGTAGCAGGAGGACGTTCAGAGGAGGATTTCTAGTGAGTTGGTGGTTGAGACTAGCTCGAGGATGGTGAGGCATTGGTGTGGTTAGGTGTGAGTCGGTGTGGTAGGGGAAGGACAGAGAGTTGACAGAATGGTTGATAAGCACAAAACTATTACTACGTTCTCGGACTGTGAGAACTAAGCATGCAACCAAAAGAAAACTCAGAGACAGCTCTGAACAATCTCAGATGAGTTCCCAGTGTAAATGCCGGCTGGCAAATTGTGGGGTGTCTTCTGGCATTCTGTGCTAATCAATTCGTGTTTTATCTACAGTAGGCGATGCCCACTAGTTCAGGTCAACGGTCCTTTCATTACTGATGCTACGGTTTATGATAAGGGGTGAACGGCCATGAGCCATGTCATAGTGATCCACTCTCATTGTCATATTCACAATCTTCGAAAGCGTCCCTTCGAAATATGATTGCACCGTCCGTCTTTTGGTCCTTGTGTAAATTCTTATCGTGGCGAGCAACATCTGTTGTAATCTGTCTTTGAGACAAGATTGTCGTCGTTGAGAGATTTATCGCATTGCCATAATTCTTATCTTATCGAATCCCTTGATGTCGGCCCCGCGGAAATCAACGAAACTTTTTTTGAATTTCTTGATGACGACAAGGTGGAGATCTACCGTGAACTCCTGGAGGCAATTAAGTCCTCTTGAGCAAAGGCTCGGAGTTTTATTGATCTTAGAAATTCTTATCCTATTGTGATAATCCAAAAATCTGGCAAACAAAGATATGTGGGAGCATTCCGAACATTCGAACAGTAAATGACGTCACTCAGATTTCTCTGAGGTCAGACCATCTATCGTTCCATTGTGTGTACACTAAATAATCATGCACCCAGAGGTTTTTTAATTGACCCGGAACATCCATGTTCCTTAGCTTACGTCCGAATGAAATCTGTTGAACTTTTGCTGTGGAAACCAAAATGATTGCTAGCGAATTTTGAAAACTACTACAGCGAAAAGAAGATTAGAAACGAAGGAAAAGCGGTGATCGCGATCAAAGGTCTTAACAAAATATGCAGCCCATTCCCTGATGACTAAATCAGTGCTCCTGGAATCCTCTCTTAAAAAAAATGAAACTACCTCCTGGGGCGAGGTTTACGGGTAGAATCTCTGGGGCCTCGTGAAAACGAGAATAAAGAACGAATCGGAAAAAACACAAACCTGTTTGCAGAAACTTACCTGTGTGAGAGTACCTCAGCGAAGTATCTCATCTCAGGGTGGGACCTCCATATAACTCTCGCGTTCTTGCATGTACTCCGGTGCTCTTCTGAGAGTTCTTCTCTTTAGATCTTATTAGAGAGGGGTTCCATGGTGTTGTTAATAATTAATATTAGTTTCTATATCAGACTTTATGATAGGATTAATAGGCATAAAATAGAGAATAATAAGAATATAAAATAAGGAATAAAGAGGGAGATCAACCTAACCACACCAATGCCTCACCATCCTCGAGCTAGTCTCAACCACCAACTCACTAGAAATCCTCCTCTGAACGTCCTCCTGCTACACGGGGTCAGTAGGCGTGGTCATAGTTATGGTTACAACCACTGAGCCTAGAGTGTTCTGTATGTTCTTCATGTGCGCGGGGTTATGAGGCGAGTCCGACTGTTACAAACTTCACGACACATCGTGTTGTCTGATTGTGGATTCGCGATGATTCAGGATATCATGTAGCCTTCGCGACTTTCTCATTTAATTCGCCAAAGTATACAGAAACATACAGTTTTATAGTTAAATTAGTGGACCTAACGTCAATCGAGATTGATAACTTATTTGTAATTCTAACTTCTAATTTTCAAATATTTTAAAGCGTCTGCTTACTAATTGTTAAGCATGAGATCGGTTTTCCGGATGCTACCGATTGAGCCGCTTAATAAAAATATGTGGAGGAATAAAGTTACAGTACCGTGCAAAAGTATACGAACCGGGTGATTTTGCCGAAACTTGACTTCGGATGATCCGACCGACCCCAAAGTTCCAGGAATTGAGAAAAACGCTTAAAAATTAGTTTGACTGATAAATTACGGTAAGCAGTAACAATTGCGATCTTATTTTTGAATTTTTCGATAATCGGTAAAATCCGACTTTTTTTTTTGGTTTTTTCATTTTTTTCAAGTATTATCGTTCTTTTGAGCATGAATACTGTTATTTAGAATGGGTAGACAACGTGGCTCACCTAATTTATCAAAATCTCAACGATTGGCTATCATCCGTGGTCGTCTCATGGGTTCAAGACTTCTAAATCGGTTATCTGGGCAACTTTGAACACTCGAAACCGATCGAAAGCTACTGGAAGACGTTTGAAAACATCACCAGGAACCGACAGAATCATTGTCAGGATGTGCAAGAAAAATCCGTGGCTGACAAGTACGCACATCAACTCGGAACTAAAGGGCCAATATGGAGTCGAGGTTAGTTTTTTGGACATTTCTCAAAAAATTTCAATTGATATGGCTTATAGGTGTCCAAAGACACTATCAAAAGACGTCTGCGTGATTCTGGACTCTTGGGAAGGCGCCCAGTGTAAAAGCCAATGATTTCCGTGTAGATTCGTCTGGCACGATTGAAGTGGGCGAAGGATCATCTGCACTGGACACCTCAACAGTGAAATAAGGTACTGTGGAGCGACGAGTCGAAGTATTTGATGATTGGTACAGAAGGAATCACTCATGTACGACGTCCAGTTAACAAACGGTACGATCCCAAGTACGAGGTTCCGACTGTTAAGCATGGTGGTGGTAGCGTCATGGTTTGGGGCTGTTTCCACGCCAATGGCGTAGATCTTCACATCCAAATCACCGGAATCATGGACTGTACAAGGACATTTCGGGGCAGGAAATGTTACCATATGAAAGGTCTCACTATCAGATGGGCCGTGGTTGGTTGTTCCAACAGGACAACCATCCGAAACACTCTTCCCTCTTCGTCAAGGATTGGTTCACACAACGTCAAGTCAACGTTATGACCTGGCCAAGCCAATCTCTCGACCTCAATCCCAATGAGCATCTCTGGGAGGTCCTTGGCAGACGCTTGAAAGACAGAAAAACAAAAAATTGTACCGAAAAGATTGAGTAAATTTGTTCTTTTGTTAATAAAACTCATTTTTAAGCGTTTTCCTCAATTCCTGAAGCTTTGGTGTCGATCGGATCATCCGAAGTCGAGTTTCGGTAAAAATCACTCCGGTTCGTATACTTTTGCACGGTACTGTACGTTTTCGCCAAAATGGTTCAGGGCTATCTTTCATTCAAATTTGGATACAAAGAGTCGTCGAGAGATTTCATTCGTCGGTATCGGAAAAGTCAGTTTATCAATAGAATAAAAATGCGACAAGCGCCGATGGTTACTGATAAACATCGCTAAATTGCGTGAAATTCGCAAAAAAACACACAAGCTACCTGGTCCGGATGGATTTTACCTGTTTAACTTGAGAAAAGAAAACTTGCGTTATTCTTGTTATGATCGATCCACCATATGGAATCCTCGACCAAATGTAGTTTCTTTGCGATTCTTTCTCTTAAAGACAAGAGGGCACCAACTTAGTTACTTACTTACTTACTTACTTAGTCGATCCGTCATTCGCTTGTGTGAGCGCGGATCACAGCTAACCATGCCTTGCGATCTTGGGCGATGGTTGTCCATGAAGTAGTTAGTCTATTTCCTCGGTATATTGAGATTTCTTAACGTAGTGAGTCGGACCATCTCATGGGGGGTCGTCCGACAGGTCGTTTTTGATCTCGAGGAATCCATTATTGTATCAGTTTTGTCCATCTTCCGTCATTTCTTCGCATAATGTGTCCGGCCCATCCTAATTTTTTCTTTTTGATGTGTTTGAGTGGGTCCGTGACTTGGGAGATTCTTCGGATGTCATCGCGGTGCAAGTCTCGTTGGCGTTGTTCCGTGAGAGTCATTCCAATTAATCTTCTTTCTAGTGATGCATGCGTCACACGGAGTCTTTCAGCGAGATTCTGTGTAAAGGTCCAGGTTTCAGATCCGTATGTGAGCGCGGGAAGAACGATGGTGTCGAAAAGTTGAGCTCGAATTCGTGGACAGGTGAGAGCGTCGGTGGTGCGTTTGATGTTGCTGAACGCTGCCCAGGCTGCCCGTCTTCTTCTGTGGAGTTCAGGTTCTAGCTCATTTCGTGGGTTGAGTAGCCTGCCAAGGTAGACATACTCGTCCACGTCTTCGATTGTTGTGATGGTTGTACTATTACTGATGATCACCGGTTTCTCTTAAAGACAAGAGGGCACCAACACCGACCGCATTATTGTTCAATGGGCCAACACTCTATTTGGAGCTACCAAGAAATTCCGTCGTGAATGGTTCCAGAGAAACGGAATGATCCGATGTAAGAACTTTTCAATCGAGTATACATAACATGCCACCAATATGGAGCTCCATCGACGCACGGCTCCTGGTGGATCAAAAATGCTGGATCATCCATCCCTATCGATAGATCTTTGCATTAGACGAAACCGGTTGCATCATAGATTGTTAAACCTCATTTGACCTTTCCCGTTTCATTTTTTCCAGCTTTTGGGACCTGGCGTATCATTGTGTGAATTTGTTTCATATGTTCTCGGTAAAACGCATTTTTCACCCTGGAGCAGAGTAAAATTAAAATAAGCTGTATTTCTCTCTCTCTCTTCTTGGTATTTAAACAAAATCAAGTTGATATTCATTAGAGAATGAAAGTGTGGAGGATCACTGTTAAATAAGCCATATGAAGAATTCAAGCAATGTCAGGAAAACAATATCACTGATGTAACCCTTCTCAACACGGGAAACTGTACAAAACTCCACAAACTGAGAGCTCCAACGCAAATAAACGTCACCAACAACGCTGTTTCTTCATACTGACAAGGACGCGACAACCAAGAAAGAGTCAATTCAACTGCTATTTTGTTGAATCTCGCAGGGAAAACAAGAAATGGCATAGCAACTTCATTAAATTAGCTGCTTTTGAGTCAGAGACAATCCTCGTCTATTGTCCGGAAAAAATTCTTTGTCCGTATATTACAATCTCCTGGTTTAATTTAGAATTACATTAAAAGGCGACTGACTGTCCGGTGGAGCGCATTCGCATCAGAACACAACGAATTTTGTATTCATTGAAATTTAACGGAAAAAACTTAACAAGTCTATGGGTTTGGCTTTGTTTCCAGAAAAATTAATTCTTTTTTGCAGAATATCGGCATCTTCTGATGAATCGTCTTCCCAAAAATCAGGATGTCGTTGGTTTGGAACTGCTCCATTCTGTTATCAAACGTGCCCTTCGGAATATGATTTCATCCGTCAACATTCCGGTAGATGTGCTGATGGAACTGCATGCATTCCTGATTCAAGTTTTGGGGAGCCTTGTATTAAATTGTTCTCGTATCAAATGACGAAGAAGTTTTGTTGCAAGTAATCCAAATGTAAATGTTTTCATTCATTTTTTCTCTTGTAGAAGTGATCCAGTAGATTGCTCATGGTCTGGAAGATGGATGGGGTCAGCAGATGCATTCAACTTCTATTGTAGATTCGATCAAGAAAAGGGGAAATGTGGAAAGTTAGAATGTTCTGTTAATCATCCATTTTTCAAAGGACATAATTCCTCAATGATTGGTAAGAAAATAAGAAAAGTAACTTAATAGAAAGTGCTTTGCCCATATCTTTATTCGGGCCAAATTTTAAATTCAATACAACGCTCTTGTAGACGCCGTGCAATGCAAGCAATTCTTCAGCTTCATTCGTATTTCAGCACCGCTTTTGTTTAAACGCGCTAAATCTTCAGCGGACTTGCAGTATAGAGCTGTTCGTATCACAAACGGTAAATAAAACTAAATAAAATTAAAGTTTTAACTAAAACTAATATTTAAATATTTGTTCTACTTATGTTCTGCAAAAATATAACGTTTTCAGTTAATTTTTCAGAAATTTTCAAACATATTATCGCCGTAAAAAAGTGCCGACATTTTTTCGAGCCCGCGAAAATCGGGATTTGAATTTAGAGGCTCCGCCCATTTCATCATCAGAGCGCATTTGCTATGCGCGATATATTTTTATCAGAAGAAACGAAAAAAAAATAAATGCCGCAAATTGATATATTTAAACATTCGAAGAAACGTGTAAAAAAATTCACGATTAATACAATTTCGTTCTTTTAATCCAGTTTAATTCTGAAAATTCAGAAGAAAAAATAAAAATTCAAAAAATATACCGCGCATAGCAAATGCGCTCTGATGATGAAATGGGCGGAGCCTCTAAATTCAAATCCCGATTTTCGCGGGCTCGAAAGAATGTCGGAACTTTTTTACGGCGATAATATCTTGATATGAAACTTGATCTCTAATGGCTATTTCAGTGTTTGTATTCTTTTATCTAGTTTATATATATTAGGTTGGTCCATAAGTTTCTTTCGATTTTGGAAAAATTTTTTACATCGCCAAGCAAATATAATTAATGAAAGTATTCACCATTAGCATTGATGGTCTTCCGCCATCGCCCTGGAAGTTTCTTGATTCCATCATCAAAGAACTCTGGCTTCTGCGGGGCAAAGTACTGAGTCAACTCACTATCAGTTTCGATGCCCTTCTTTGTCTTGAAAATTTCGCCATCAAGATGTCGTTGGAGATGGCTGAAAAGCGAAAAATCAGAAGCAGCGAGATCTGGAGAATACGGTGGATGGGGCAAGCCAATCCATCCATACGACTGGAGCTCAGCATCAGCGCGCGTTGTCGGGTTGAAAGAAAACTTTCGCTTTCTCTCCTCGGTTCTTCTTCACTGCTTGTCTAAGTTTATGCAACTGTGTAGTGTAGACGTCAACTGTTATTGTTTTGCCTTCTTTGAGCAATTCCCAATACTCGATTCCTTGCGCAGACCACCAAACGCACAGCATCACCTTTTCCACGTGAAGTTCGGGGTTCGGGACGTCTACCGGCTGCTCATCTTTGTCCACCCACTAGCCCTTCCGCATTTAGAGTAGTATATCCACTTTTCATCACCAGTGATTAGATCATTCAGCTAGGCTTGAGTGCGGTGAGAAGAGTAAAGAAACATACCGATGTCCGCTCGATGATCCTTATCGTAGTCCTTCAAGGCATGAGGTACCCAACGTCAAAATTTTTTGAGTTTTCCAAGGGTTTGCAATTCACGTACTACAGTTGCACGGCCAACCCCTAAGGCCTTTGACAATTCACGAGTGGTTTGAAACGGATTGGCTTCAATAGTATTCTTCAACAGGTCCAAATCCAATTTCCGGAGCGATCTTCGTCTTCCAATTCAAAATTCTTGGCTTCAAATCGATCGGTCCAATTCTTGATGGTAGGGGCAGTAGGAGATGTTTCTTCATATATTTCTTTCATTTTCTTGTGAATATCATGAATTTTGAAACCAGAAATGAATAAAAATAAAATGACATCTCGAAAGTGTACATGGTGAGGGACGGAAACAAGCGGCATGCTCGTGAACGACATGAAGGAGGAATGAGGCAAAGCAAGTCTGTGAAATACTCTATCCTACAAAAAAACATCCGCCCAAAAAAACAATCCCACTGACGAGATATCAGTTTTCAAAGTTGAGCATCCAAAATCGAAAGAAACTTATGGACCAACCTAATAGATAACACTAATTTCAAAATTTTTACAGTTTTTTTAATGCTACACGAAAGGGGGTGGGGTGGGTGAGAACTTCAAATTGATAGGAAAAAGTTAGTTTTCGTAACACTAATGCAAAATCGCCGCGCGCGTTTTACATAGATTCTTCCTCATTGATTCCATTACAGTTAAAATTAAAATTAAAGTTTAAAATTTAATAAAGTTTGAAATTCTTGCGTTTTTTCCGTTGTATTTCTCTTTAATTACTTACTTGGATACTTGGACGCCCGGTAGTCGGCTGGTGATATTCTCCGCGAACTTGCAAAAAAAGGCGATTTAAATTATGAAAAATTTCAATTGGATCGGAAATAAAACGTTTTAGTCACAGAAAAGCCAGATTTAAAAAGAAACTATGAAAATTCGAGTTAATATGGAAAGAATACGTATTATTATGCATTTTCAGAATTTTTCAAATGCATGAACAATCATGATACGAGAATTTTTCGCGGCTCGATTAAAACATAATTTAGATTCACTTTTTCGGAAATATAAATAGTGATTTTTCGTAGAGCCATTGGAAGATTGCTTTATTTTCCTTATAAAGTTTTTTGTGATTATCATTTGCACATCGAGGTTCAATTTCTCACTGCTTTATTATTGAATAAATTATTTTTAGGAAAATAGTGGAGGACAGACTATCAATGCTTCCAGTTCTATTTTGATCCCAAAAAGAAACATTGGACGCTGTTCTATTTGTGCACAGGTAGAGAACCTTCAATTAACTTTTGGATGTTTTCGTGTATTTTGAGTAACAAGCAATGCAAAGGTTCCCCGAATTCTTATTTTACACTTTATCCAGACAATTACGAAATTGAAATTGATTCAGATAAAAATTCCGATTAATTTTGACTACTTTTAACTTTTTTTTTCGGGTTTTGTTGTTATTTTTGAAATAAATTTTTATTTAGGCGCTATGGTAGTTGAGGGGGGGGGGTCAATGGTTTTTAATCATTTTTGGAACTTTTTTCTTAATTAAAAAAAAAATGTTTTTTGCTATTGTTAAAGTATTTGTAAGTTGTTTTTTTCACGCGTGGCGCGCTTCAACGATGAGCAATTTTTGCAATTTTTTTGGATTTTTAAGGATTTTTTTATCGCTTGTTAGTTAATCATAACTTATATCTAATAACATTTTCAGAAAAAAAAAATCAAGAATAAAGCTCCAAAAATGACTAAAAACCATTAACTCCCACCAACTACCATAGCGCTTTTTTTTTAATTAAAGCATGTTTTCTAGAAGAAAACTCATTGAAAAACGAAGAAAAACGATTGGAAAATTTTAATAATTTAAATCTCCGCTTTTTTTTTGCAAGTTTGGTAGGGCGCGTTTGCATTCTCCCAAATAGTGTCGGCTATTTACGTTAGCGTCATTTGTTTCTGTCCTGTGCGGCTTGGAACCAGTTGCCGTCGGGAGTATTGAATTGCTTCAGTGCATCGGACCATCTTGTTGCGGGACGGCCACAACAAGATTTAATTAGTCATCTAAAACTACAAAATAAACATGTTCAGAGAACAAAAAACCATTAATTTATAGGACATTTAGCTAAAAATGAAGAATGAAACGAAAAATGCGCGGTGACTACTCGTTTACTTCCAAATTTTCCCTACAATTTCTTCCAACCGAGTTCTCGTTTCATCCCTTTTTGTATAGTCTATTTTTCCCCTTTTTCTCGTATTCGTGAATAAGATCATTTTATATTATCAGAAGGTGACAATTGTGATGAACTTAAAATGTGGAATCTTCGTGGAAAGGCGTCCTGTGGATACATTGCTTGGTTTGAGAAAGGAGAATATCGGAATGGCTGGTACAAAACATTTTAAGTAAACATTTTAAATATAATTTAATTACATGTTTATTTGTTTTCGTCGTTGCATCTCTAATTGACGAGTATAAGTAATATAGAAAGTATCAAAATATGTTATTCTATTATTTTTGTCATTTTCAATCTGAAATAAATAGATGTTGTGCATATTCTTAAAATACCTGTGAAAACTATTAGAAAAATGTATACGTACATGTCGATTAAGGTTTACTACTTATTACAAATAAATAATCAGAATAATAGTTCTACTCGAATGCATTCTATAAAAGTTAAAAATCATAACTGAGTTTTGAACATTTTGCAGAATAATATGCGTCACCGGAAAGCATTGGTTGGTTTTAAAATTCCTTTGTAAAAATGATTAAGAGTTCGAAGCACTCTGCTCCTCTCATCTGCACACACTGCTTCCCTTGTTTACGAAATGTTCCAAGCAGCTTTTGCAATGGTCTGAAAATGATGATAATTAGGGAAAAATTTGGGGCATCATCCGCTTTACCACTTCCCACCCCCCCCCCCCCTTGTCCTTCTTTGCGTGGAAAGCAGAATTTTAATAAAGCTCCATTTCCATGAGTGCAAGTGGCGGTCTTTTTAGTTTACGAATGCTCACGTTTTCAGTCCCCGGAATTTTATCCATTTTCCCCAAAGCACACATAGATTTCGTTAGGCTCTTCCTTCCTAACCACATCACACTTCAAATTCTATTTTTACCCTAGAATACGTGAAATTCAATGTTTTTATAGAAATTAATGAGACCAGAATGCTTTGAATGTGATGACGCATATTTAGGATTGAAAATAAAATAAACATGCTTTTTGGCCTCAATAATTTTGAACTGAACCCATTTCAAACTATTAAGACGATTTGTTAATCTGGTTAGATTGCGCTAGTTCCGAATTTTACTCCAATTTGATTGCACTTTTACTTAATTAGATTAATATCGTGTTGCCTGAGCTATTTATATGTCAGAAGAAACTAAAACCAGAAGAAAATTGTATCTAGGAGAATACCTATTTTATTATGTTCCACAACATTTTCCCTTTCCCCCGCTTATGTAGTTTTCCACTCAAACCATTAGATAGACTTGAAAAAAGCGAAAAAAATTCAAGGTTAAATTCACTGTCGAAAAATAAAGTATAATTCGTTGATTTCACCCCCCCCCTCCGTTGTCCTTCAAAAAAATGCATTGGAAAAAACGTTTTGATCATGTTTCTCGTCTTTCCTGAATCCTTCAAATTAGAAAGACACAAAAATGTCCGACGTCATCAATTGTTTTGTGGTTGCTCTTTGGCTTGACTAGAGATTTTCTGTGTACTAGCTTTCTAGAGAAATACGTGCAATCTAAAAGTTTCTTTAAATTTAATCGGTTATAGATTTATATTATCTGTTTCGTGTTATTTTATATCCGGTTATTTTTTTAAGTGGGTACACTACTCGTCTACGTCTTTTAATAGCGTGTAATATTTTTTGGTTTGTTTTTTGATGAATCAAAATTTTGAGTGCTTCTTGACTGAAGGAAAATTGTTTCCAATTTTTTATCTTTCGCGGTCTATTTGAACAAGGTTTTTTTTGTCTTACAGAGTAGAAAAATGCCGAAGTATACCTGGAATACCCGTGTGTCTGAAAATGCATTCATGTGGCTTCGCCTGGTTTAAAGGGACAAACTCTTATTCAAATTTTGAATCTTGTGGAGATCTCCGGTCACGCGAAGAAATTCAGAAAAGCTTCCACATTTTCGTCTTACTTTTTCGAACATGCTCATAAGAAATATAAAATCGCGATAATCAACTTTCATATCACTGAATCTTTGTTACTGCTATCTTGCTCTTTTCTATTTATAAGCTTTTTGCTCCTCGCCGTATTTTCTTCTTCCATATCTGTCGATTTTTTTTTACACTAGGCTTATAGTAGACATTTAAAGTACCATGTCAAGGTAGCTGATTCGTAAAAAGGAAAAAAGGGAGGATGAAGACAAGTGATTACTTTTATTGATTCTTACTACAAAGATATTTAGCAAAAAGTTTAAAACTGTACATCGAAGACATTTCATTTGCATGTCGCTCGGCTCGGCAATATAATAGGTATACGTTAATCATAAAGCCAATATCTTCTTTAATATAATGTACCCAAAATGAAATGTTTTTTTCCTGACGTCGATTTCTGCCGTTGCTTTAAACAATTTGTTTCTTAAATATTAGACATATTTAATAGATGTGCAAACAAAGTGCATTTCTAGTTTGCTGAAACATAATACATATTTTTTAACCTTTGGAATCTATTATATTCCTTATTCCCTTCCTCTATTTCTAGTGGCTTTTGATGTTCCGCCCTCTTGTTCTTCTTTTTTCATCTCGCACATTGGCACGTATTTGTCTGTTTCTCAGCCAGGCCCCATCTCAGTCTGTTTCTCTCACACTTACTTTTGCTGCTTCTCCCTTTGCTTCACCATTTGCACTAACTGAGCTAGCGATATAGCATGGGAGATTAAGATAGTACGCGACAGAGGCAGAAAAGCATTGGGCATCGGCATATTAATGATTCCTGTGGAGACGCAGACTCTTATTATGGTTGCCCTCTTACCCTCATTCATACCGTTCGATGCACACGTGCAGTTTTAAACACATTTTATACTTTGTTTAAACTATCATCTTTTTTCCAATATAAAAGTGGTAGGACCGTATTTTTATATAATTGATCGCTGCAAAGTGTAAAATGTCGTTGTCGATGGAAAAATCTTGCAATTTTTGAAATTAAGGTTCACACTAGAGAAATGTTTTTCCGAAAAAGTATTGGGCAATTCTTACGATAAAGAGAACCTTACTATCTTTTTTTTTTAATAGTTACTTCTATATTGTTTTTTTGTTTCAAATAAAAAAAAGCTAGTATACGTAACACGAGCTTGACTTCACCACATATCTTCTCCTTGAAATGACGCAATTTGTCAGCCCACCTGTCAAGTTCTCCATAGTGCTCGCCATTCGCCACATTGCCACACTTATCTTAATTGTTACTCTTATTTTTAATTTGATTTTCGGTTATGGATGCTGCTTTTAAACATTGTACGAAGAAAGACATTTTCGCTTCACAATGGATTGAGAATGTTTCCTTTTCATAAAAATATTTTCTCCTTGATTTCTTACGTGGCTATCCACAAATCCGGAAAAGTCGAAAAAGTCCGGAAACTCTTAAAGGTTGTTCAATCGAGTTTAACATGTGGAAAAAATGAGAAATTGTCAAATTTTTCCATATCACTCGCCGATAAAAAAAAATTAAGTTTGAAGATTTTCAGGCATATGTTTATAATTTTCGTTCTTGAATTAAAATTTTGATTTGAAGCGACAGATTAAAGATTTAAAAAATTTCAGAATATTTTTTTTATTTGAAGCTTAATTTTCCCAACGTTTCAAACCGGTTGAACACGTGAAACAAAATGTTTCAAACTTCTTATATTTTACAGGGTTATCAAAATTTTCTCGAAACTTTCGATTTTCGAACGTCGTGCAGTTCCTTTCTTTTTTTTTTGGGTATTTACGCTCTGCAAGTGAATGTTCTCCAGTCGTTCTCCGCCGTGGTGATAGTATAACAATACAATGAGCAAATAGTTCATCTTAGAAAATATCGAATAAACTTTTTTAAATTGTCTGTCTTTTCAGTTAACAAGATTTAATTTTTGTAATCCGTTTGTCTCTTTTTACGGAGTGAGGATGGCGAACCAAAAATTAAAAAAAAAATAGAATTGTCCTTCTAAAAATTGCACTCTCTTTTCCTCCGAGCTGTTATAAATTTGGAATTCTGCCTGGAAGTATACTTTCTAAGCAGTCCTAGGACCTTCGCCCAGGACCGCAAGGCACGGTTAGCTGTGATCCGCGCCTACACAGGCGATTGACGGATCGACTAATGGGGTTATTCATGAAAAGCACAAAAAGCATTTTAATGCAAAAAAATGCCTTTTTTTGCATTAAAATGCAATCGTGAATAACATTAAAGTGGCATTTTTTGCATTAAAATGCAATTGTGCTTTTCATGAATAACCCCATAAGTAAATCAGTAAGTGCATGGGTTGCAAAGAAGTTATCTGATTCTGTTCCAACGGCACAACTTTCTGTTCCAACGGCAGAAACATCTAATGAATAGCGAGTTCAGTTCAATGCCGTTTATGATACGCCACACACCTGTTTAATTTGTGCTCATTCTGAGTACATGAAAGTTATAAATCTATTAATTATAAATCATGAATCTGTGCAAAAACTGGATGATTGTTCTAAAATCGGCGTCAAAAGTACATAATTTTTTTCCAAATTCAAATCAGTTTGTAGTGTATTTGAATATTATCTGTTTTCTCTTTTTGTATTTTTTTTTTTTTTTTTTTTTTTTTTTTTTTTTTTTTTTTTTTTTTTTTTTTTTTTTTTTTTTTTTTTTTTGATATATTTATTCAGTGTAAAAAAAAAAAAAAAAAAAAAAAAAAAAAAAAAAAAAAAAAAAAATATCTGCTCTTTTGTATTTTATGTTTAGTTAAATAGGCCTGCAAGACCACAGTTCGTAAAAAATTTTATTATGTATTTGATTTTCTTCAAAAGATCAAAATTTGTAATTATCACGGTTGGCTTCCTTTTTATATCAATTAATTAACTGTACTTACCTAGAAAATTGGTAGGCCGATCTTCTGTATCAATTTTCGACCTATGTTCTTCATATCATTGTTTCTTAAATATTTTTTTTCCTTTTCTCTCCCTGTTCTGTTTGAAAATTATCAGTTACATCGTGGTCATTACTTGTTCCCTCGTCTTTTTCATCGCTAACTACAATTTAAAAGTCTATTTTTCAGTTTTACTCAACTCAATAACTAGCCAAAATGCAGATTATCCCTCCCGGTATATACCGGGTCGATGTGCTTATTCTTTTTTCCTACCAAATGTGCCACTTCTTCTCCATTCAACAGCTCTTCCCAATTTTCCTCAACTACACTCCAAAAACCACATGCGTTCAAACTGAACAAGGTGAAAAATGAAACGACAAAAGAACTTCAAAGAGAGTGGGGTTTGAACCGTCTCTCTTCGAAGGCGCCTTAAACCAACGGCCATGTCTCCATTTAAATGGATATATAATTTCTGAGGGTTAATCAGAAGGATTCTGAGGATTCTATTCTGACAAACTATCTAAATAACTATTCTGAACTAACTAGCGAAAACAGTAATTGTATTGAATAGTATTCTCTGTAATCGATATTAATTATATCCAATTAACTATCCTGGCGTTATTTGGAGACATCGGTAAATGACGTTCACGATACAAGTTTGCATACATCTATGTAAATAAAATGTTGCAATAAGGTAAACATCGGAGAGCTTTAATTTTTTTTATTAAACACATTTTTAAAAAGCACGTAATCGCCCGCTTTTCATTCCAGGTAAAGTTTGCTACGATGTCCCGAAAAGCAAATGCCTCGAGTTCAAAGACGATTACCCGAATCTGTGTGCCAACCTAACTGGAACCGCTCTTTCTGACTGTTACACTGAGAAATCTCATTCGTACTACACATCTGCCGCCATGGAGTTCGAGATCTACTGTCGCCCGGGATGGAAAGATTTCCGTCCGGCGTTCGTTCAATACGTGGGAGTGCTTATTGGAAACATCATTCTTGGATATGTGGCTGATCAAATTGGACGAAAGAAAACGTTCATTTTGTCAATGATTATCGGAATTCCATCTCTTTCACTTTCTGCCACTTTCAATTCCATAGCTGCCTTTTATTTCTTCCGTGCTCTCACTGGTATTGGAATCGCTGGAACTATGATTGTCGGATGGGCTTACTTTTCCGAATTGGTATCCCCAAATCAGAGATTCAAACTTAGAACATTCAGTAACTGGGTTAGTTCTGTTTGTGTTCTGCTCTCAAACTGTCTTGATTTATAGGCCAACGCTCGTATCATGCTTACTCTTGTCGCTTTGTTGACTGGAGAATGGCGTCTTTCTTCTCACGTATCAGCTGTTATTTCTCTTATCACACTTTCCATCGTTTACTTCGTTCTTCCGGAATCTCATATTTGGCTTCGCAAGAAAGGTCGGTATGCTGAAGCCGAAGAGAGTCGTAAGAGGATTGCATCCCTCGCCGGAATCGAGTTTGTGCCAAGTAAGTTATGATTCAGCTTTAAGAGCATTGGAAAGAAAAATCAGAAAATATTTCTAGAACCACTGGAATGTATCTTTTGACTAAGCGAGCAAGTCTTCCATCTGTTCAGATGTACTTGAAGAATACATTTGAAGCCCCGCTCCGTCTTTTTTATTTGTAGTATAAGTTATGATAGTCTTCAAAAATTTATTTTTAGAAGCTGTAGGATTACTCATCGTATCCAAATAGTGTTGCAAGGATATTTAAAGTTTGTAAATGTTCCGGGTAAAAATGGGATTAAAGAAAATTTGTTTAAAACAACAATTTGAGAATATAGATCGTGAATTGTGTTAATCAGATAGGAAAGACAGAAGCAATGAATATATTCCTTCAAGCAATAAAAGTGAAAAATACATCTTTGGAGAGCGTACTATTTGAAGAGATATTTAACAAAAATTAAAAAATTTTAGTATATCAAAAAAACAGAAAAAATAACTGTAATTAACCAGCAAACGCGTATTTATCCATTCTAAATTATAATCTTATTCGGCTGCAATGTTTTCTCCCGTTTTCGGTACTCAAGTAGATCTGTTTTCAAACATGAGAATCCTACTAAGACAATTGGCAATCTTCTAATGACTAGCTTGCAAATTATTATAAAAGTTTGACAACTTTCTTGCAGAATGTTCACTTTCTTTAAAATCGAAAACAAAACTATCTGAAAAGTCTTAAATGCGTTTTCCTCCTTATATATTGTATCAAAATATGTAGACAGTCCTAAATTCACGGCTAGATTACGATAGGTCTTCCAGAGGTTCACACATGTATTCTAGAATCGGCTTGTTTCAAAACGTTCACATTTTAGTTCCACCACCAGAGAAAACCGATGAAAACGCCCCTCCAGAGAAAGCCGTCAACATTTGCACTGTTTTTGCTGATCCACAACTGCGCAAGAACATTCTTATTCTTTGGCTCATGTGAGTAGATTAATCATATGCACTCGGAGAATGGTATTTGCAGGTGGTTCGTGACCGGAATGACTGCCTACTTGACCGATTTGTGTGGTGGAGACATGACAAAGAACTTCTGGATTGGACAATTCCTTTCTGGAATTCTGCTCTCTGTTGTCAGAATTGTGAGCTTTTTAATATATGATTTGCATAATAATTCTGATAAATGCCTCTTATTTCCAACTACTTTTTTTTAGATTATGGGCTTTGCCGACGGCTATCTTCCATGGATGGGACGTCGATTCGTTCTTCTTTGTTCTCAGTCCCTTGCTGTCGTATTCTTTGGATGTGTCGTCGCTTTCTTGTTCGCTGGAGAGAAAGGTCAATGGTATTACACGGCCGTATATTTGGCTGCATTCGTATTCACTTCAATTGTCTGGGAGCCGTGCTATTTGTGTGCGTCTGAGTTGATGCCGACAGATGTTCGTGCTACATCAACGGCGTCGTGCTCCATTGTTGGAAGGTTTGCTAATATTGGAGCGTCTATGCTGGTGAGTTGAAAGATGTATTTTAATGTTTTCACAGTTATTCGTATGTTTTTATACAGAGTGGCCTCAAAACAATATACGAGCCGGGAGTGCACATGATCTCTATCAGTCTTGGCATCACCAATGTTATTGCTGCTTACTTCTTGCTTGAGGAAACCAAGAACTGCAGTCTTGATAAGGCTGGAACATCAGCTTCTAAACCTACCGAGAAGGCGTAAGTATTTTTTTAATCTAAAATTCCTTTATTATTACTACAAATATAACGATTATATGTATTGACAAATGGCTTTGCGCCAGAAGGCTGTCAATCGCCCTCCTTGTTAAAAAATGACAAATTTTATACCTCCAAAGCCAATGAATCTCATAAGGATAACTTAAATTATGTGAATTTTATTTGATAAGTATCTATAAGGTATGTCTGTCCCTCTCTGTCACCTACATAAATAAACTTTGACAGTCTTCTGAAGAAAATGCGCGTGCTTCTGTATGTAAAATTCTGTTTAAAATGTGTAAAAAAACGAGAATTTTTTTTGAAGAGTTTCGAAAGCTTCGATAAAATGCATCCTCGTGAATTAGATTTCATTTTGGGAAATGTTATTCCGTATGAATTCGATTTTTAGAAAAGAAGACATCGTCTCAAAAAAACATTTTATCCAAGCCGGAAGTCGATTAAAAAATTGAAAATTACAAGAGTGAAAAAGAAACCAGCGAAAACCACTCACCAGGTTGCCTTTTACCGTTTCTGAGTGTGCTTTCGAACTCGTTTTCACCTTATGCAAGAAACTTCGGAACATTCAGGACCTCTCGAAATACTTTTTAAATTGAAACATTTTACAAAACGCCACACTGGTATCCGAATCTGAATTATCTAAATTTTAATTTTCTCAGAAAAACTGATTCTCAAAAAAATAATACTTTCTTCTGTCTTATAAATCATAAAGCACCTAATTTCGATCATATATAAAAGTAGATTTTGCATTGTTTTTTCAGTAAATTTCGCAAAAAAAAACAGCAAATACCTTATGTTATATAGAATTAAATTTGAACTATTACCTAATAAAATGAGTTTCATAACTAAAAAGCAATAAATCAAATGTTCGATATATATCTCAAATATGTTAAAACCTTCGAAACGGCCAATTTTATCAATTTTCTTATTCTAGACGACATTTATAATTGTTTTCCCATTTTGTGCATGGAGCATGATTGTCATCGCTCGTGTAGAATAGTAATAATGGGTTCATTATTCAGAAACGAACAGGAGTTGAAGGATCTCATCAACAAATCAGAAGACGTTGAAAAGAAATAGGAGCAATGCTCCAACTAATTGATCAATTAATCTCTTTAATTCGAAGATTTCTTCTTACTTTAATTGGCTTTCTTATTTTTCCAGTATTTTGTTATTTTGTCCCTTTTTCTATCTTAGTCGCGTAGTATAATCAGCTATAACACCAGACTTCATTCCTTCATATTTTTAAATACCTGGAAAATAAAAAATAATAATTACGGATGTACTCTACAGACAAATGAGGAACCATTCACTGAGAAAATGTTCGAATATAAAGTATAATTGTCGTAGTGTCTATAGCTCCAACATTTAGTAGGCTATACTTATTTTCCTCAAAATTTTTGGAAATTTTAATTTCCGTTCCAGACGCCCTCTAAACGTGGAATTTTTATGACATTTTAAACGCGCTTACAGAAGGTAAAACTCGTTTAGAGTGGGCACATGCCATTAAGCCTGGTGCGAACAGAGCTCAATTGAATTATTTGGGGGAACATGGTTCTATTTTGATGCTTTTTGTTTTTTAATAACGGAGTCAACATTGCGATGTGGTAACTCGTGAAGTAGGAAGTCAAGTGCGCTGAAAATCGGCAAAATTTATTTTGACGCAAACATATCATTTTATTATCAAAGAGAATTATTCATTTCGGCCTCCTTTGGCGTTGAGGACGCCCTGAAGACGTCGGTGGCACGCTGGAGGAAAGAAAGAAGCGTTACTTACCTTCTTCAGAGCTGCCACACTTGAATGTGGCCTTGAACTCGCACTGTTCTGGAACACTACTCTAATGGAATAGTCGAAAAGGTTCAGATCGAGCGACGAGGCTGGCCATTCCCACCTTGTGATGAACGCGGGGATGTTGATTTTGCTGAGTGAGCTTGGCAATGTGAGCAGGCGTGTTGTCCTGCTGGAAAACCCAATGTATTGTCAGAAGTGAATTTGGCTCAAGGGAAGGTCGTGCTATACCAAGATCTCATTTAGATAAGTTTGATTGGTAATTCATCTCCTTTGTTCCACAGAAACGAGTGAATACTTTCAATCTTCACAAATCGCTCCGAACACCATCATTCCAGCGGCGTAAAACATTCAATGAACGGTTTTTCCCTTCTCAGAATTTTCTTTAATATTTTGAGCCAGCATTACATTGGTTTGAAAATTGAACTAAGTTTTTACTGTGAAAGCAATGGTCCTCTCGGTGCGTGTCGAGCAACATGTGTTTTGTCATCTCGAGACGTTTTTCCTTTTTTTTATTAGATTGAGCAAAATGTCTTCTTAATTTATTTTTGTTTCGTCATTGCTCAGGGTTAATTTAATTTCTTCTGATTCCGATCTCCATGTTCTAAGAGGTGCTTTCTCCAAGGTCGCAAATGCAGCGAAACTTGTCATAACTTCTGTGCCGTGTTAGGCGAGAACTCTGTCGTCAGCACCACTATCAAGTTTTTTCGAAAAGTTTGCAGAAGAGAACTACGATCTATGACATCCCGTCGCCCACTCGTGGATATTGACGCGGATATCTCGAAAGCGCTGGAAGAAGAACAAAGAGCAGCGTCACGCGAAGTTGCAGCGACTCTAAAGCATATTCAAAGAACTATCATTGATCATTTTCATGAATCTTGAAGAATGCCAAAGTCTTGTCAACTCCTTCCTCACTTTTTGACGGATTAATAAAACACTTGCGTTGTGACCTAACCTTTTCTCTGCTCACTATGAAACGAACGACCGATTATGAATATTTCCTCTGGTGACGAACAATGGGTGTTATACGTCAATTATAATAAAAAAAGACAATGGTTCCCAGCCGAGGAAATCGCCAAAACGGACCTCAAAGGAAAACTTCACGATAAAAAGTGTTACTGTGGATTTGGGGGGACAGTAAAGGCGAAATCTTTCGAGAGCTTCTTCCAGGTGCCATTGTCAACGCGAACCTATACTGCACTCAAATGGAAAAAGTGGTTCAGGATCACCGATTACGTCGCCCAAAATTACAACTTGCTCGTTCCACATGACAACGCAAGACCGCATACAGCTTTGAAGACCCGCCAGAAGCTCCAGATGCTCGAAGTACAGGTCTGGTGTCACCATCGTATTCACAAGACCTTAGCCCAACTGATTATCATCTTTTTTGTTTCCTGCAGAATCACCTTGGCGGGCAGAAGTTCCATGATACAAAGAATGTCGTGAAGGGGTTTGACGACTTTTTCGCCTCGCAGCCTCCCGAGTTCTTCGCGAATGGAATCGTTCTACTTCTATCGCGTTGGCAAGAAGTCATAAATACTAATATTGAATATATGTATTACACATTGAATCTTGTTTTCTTTGAATATATTTTGTTACGAAAAAAATTCAAAAAATTACGAACATTGTTCGCTCACCCTAATAGTATCGCGATTTTCGTCAATCGACATGGAATCAGTTTCTCCTTTTTCTTGACAATATTTATCATAGAAAAAAACGGGAAATTTCCCGTTTTCGCAATTTTTTCCCGTTCCCGCGTTTCCCGTTTTCCCGAAAGAATCATTTCGGACTAGCGTAGTGACAGAAATTGGAAATCGAGATTCTTTTTGCTCTATGCTCCTTCTTATGGTGTTCCAAACTCGAGCCGAGAAAACCGAAGTTGAAGTTGAGCCGGAGCCGGAAATTTCCGCGCAATTCTCTTGCTCAAGACGTCTTCCGACACGGCAAAACTGCAGGGTGGTCCAGATTTTAACGAACCGACAGGAAAACCCAAGATTTGGGTAATGTGAGTGAAATTTCTCGTTCTGGTTCCGCTGCTTTCCGTCTCCGTCGTTTTTTTTTCGGAGTTCTTGCCGAGTTCAGGCATGTTTTTGGCTCGAGTTCGGCCAGAGAGAACCTTTCTCTGGCTTTGATTTTTATCTCAAAGTAATTTATTGCTGACTCGTGCTCGGACAGCGAGAGAATAGTCCTTCGGTTCGAGTTCGACCGAATTATTAACGACGGAATGTTGTCAGTAAAATTTTTCGGCTCGAGTTCGGCCGAAAAATTAGAATTCTTCCGACTCGAGTTCGGACGGAAGAAAACGTTTCTCGGCTCTAGTTCGGCCGAAAAACAGAATTTTTGGCTCGAGTTCGGCCGAAAAATTAAAATTCTTCCGACTCGAGTTTGGACGGAAGAAAAGGTAACGGAAATGACGGACGGCGAGAAATTAAGATTTAAAAAAAAGAGAGAGTATCGAGAAGAAAATTTTTTTTTGCGAGGGAATTGCAGTTTGGTGCTAAATTAGGGCGGCGGGAGGGTTTTTGAAGAGAAACATTTTTTTTAACCTCTAATTTGCGCTCCGCGCTCCGGTCGATGCACCATGTCGACCCCGCCTAGTTGCTCCACCGAGAGCAGGCTGGTCGGACCCTAAAGTGCATCCGGCACTTGGTTCCCTTCTAGGTGATGAGCGGTGCAAGAATAAAAAAGACGGTTCCGTGAGCCGTTTATTAAAGGGTCATAGAAAAAAGAAGGGGGAATTTCGGGGCTGCGGATGGACGAAAACCTCAGTAGACGAAATCGAGGAAACCTTTCCGCGACTCCGTCAAACCCCCCTTTTACAAAAAAAGGCGCAAGATTAGTAGAATGAAAAATATATATAAAAATGTTTAATTAATTTAAATTAAAAAGTGAAAAAATTCTACATCGTCGGAAGCGTAAAAAGGTCGAGTCGAGTAAGTGTCCCAAAGCATTTCGAAAAGGCGCGTCGTTGTCTCCGCGACCGTAGAGCGAGGCGCGTGTCGCGTCGCGGTCCTGCACATCTTACTCACAGATAAATTCAAACGACCTTTAGCGAGGTTGCGTTGAATTGGAGCGCCGAATGAGAGATAAACGTATCTATTTACGTGGAAAACGAAGGAAGAAAATAAAGATAATTTTGGGCGTTAAATCCGGGGGATTTTGCGGGGAAAATCGATAGGCCCGGATTTATAAGGCCGCAAAGTTGTCGATTTGTGTGGAATAACCACACAATCGACAACAAAGTGAGATTCAACCCGACACCCGTATTCTTGGACATTTTGAAAAAAATGACAGTTGACAATTTCAACAAAAACTTGCGGTTTAGTATTCATTTTAAAGAATTCTTGCTTTTTCGTATGCAAACGAACAGGCTCATCTATCTATTTTTATTGATATACATACGATACAATTAAAAGTTTGAATTAAAAATTTAGAACTTTCATAACCGGCCATTGAGAAAAGTGTAGTTAATGAGTAGATGTAGTCATTGAGACAAGCCTAGTTACTAGAGTGTGAATTCAGAGTATTTGCCTTTTATTTACGGAGATAAAACATTGAAGTTATGGTGTTGGCGACTGACACACTTTCGGTTCATCACGTATGGCTTTACTGATTCATTTTTTTCTGTTTTGTCGAATCAAACAGGTCCGCTATGTTTCACGGTAATGACGGCAAACGTAATAACAACCGTTTACAATGCTGGTAAGCGAAACAAAGAGTTTTTTTGAAAAGACAGGTAAAATGCGCACGATGAGCATACGTACGCTGTTCGTAAACATTCCACCAGTATTCCATCAGTGAAAAGGTTTTTTTCATGGCATTTTGCTCAACAATTTCTGAGAATTTTGAGCATTCCGTATCACTAGCGAAACAGCTGAAGCGTCGCAAACAATTTGCACGCGATTGCGGAGATATCAAAGAAACTAGAAACAATTAAATGCTGATCTTTTATTTTTTAATCTCTGCCTGGTTGCCGATTCCAATGACCATTATATTTGTAACTTAGCAGATATCATCGATCGATTCTCTGATAGTGAGTTAGGACCATTCGCGTCTCCTGTCGCCATTTTTTAATAGGAAGGTACTATGAATGTTCGCTTTTCAGTTATAACGGTTTCTTCCGCTTTCGTATCTTTTGAACTCTTTATTTCCAGCAAGCTCTTTGAGCATACAAAAGACGAGAAACTATAAATATAAGAAAACTTACATTAAGGAGAGAAAAAACAATTTGTAAATCACATTTTAGAGTTGAAAATCTGATTTGAGACAATGGAATAAGTAGAAGTGGCTAAAAGCGGTGTTTCTCTCATCTTTGCTTCTTGCCCATTTTCTTAAAATTCTGAAAATTCGTTTCTATTTTTTATAAAATCTAGAGAGTGTCTCATTAAAGATTATTTTGAAAAGAACATCGCAGCTTCTTCGGCACTTTGGGAGTCCAGTGAATGGTAGAAATATTGTATCATGTTGTGTATCATACATCACTTTCATTTCTAACTAAATGATTACCTCGCTTCCATCAATTCTATAGAAATGGTACCGCTACAGATATAAGGTCATCTGAATGGCACATGGCCTTCACCTTCGTTCTTTGCTTGATGTTCTCCAATGTGACAACTAATCAAATGAACCCACCGTTCGAAAGCGCCAAAAGTTCGAGATAGTTCCACAACCTCAACTATCAGAAGGAGCACTGGACATTGAGAGATTCAGAGAGATTGATGTAAATTCACGATGACAGCGCTTTCTTTATCACTCTTTATCAGTTTCCATCAGAAGATTCGTTTGGTTGTGGTCTATGAGCGGGATGAGAAGGCTACTGCAACAACTGTTCCCGTCACTCCCACCCCCCCCCTTTTCGCAGGCAACACAACAATGATTAACAAGTGTCTGTCTGTATCTTAGAAACAAAAGGAAAACAAAAGAATGCCCCCAACGGACTATAATTATGGGTACAGTTCCACTACAATTATTAGGAAAAAGAGCAGACACAAAGAATAAAGCAAGGAAAAGTTTCTCTATACTCTGTGCTTCTTTCAGTTTGTCATTTTCTGCCAACCTATGTGACCTTTGTAGGTTAGAAGATTACGGTGTCAAATTAGAAGCAACAAGTGGGAGGGGTAAGAGTTGACCCTTCCCTTTCATGGCAAACGGTGTTTTTTTTTGTGTGCAGTGGAAGGGAGTATAGAAGTCCGGCTGGGGAGGACATCAATTCGAGAAGAAAAAGAAGGCCAGAACAATGAAAATGGAACAAATTCACAAGTAAGTGGATATTTCAGAGGTATTGTGCAATGTGTGCTCACACTTATGGAGCAATCTATAATTAAGACTCCTCATTTGTCGTCCTTATTTTCCATATTATTCTTGTTGCATTTTTGAAGAGTTTATGGTGCTGCAAAGCAATTTTTAACAACTTTTGGTTCTATTAAGATGAAAGATCATGAATCACGTTATTCTGAAGTCAAGCAACCATTGATCGGGATATGGCGCGACGAAATCATTACTGGAGTTGAAAAGTGGGTACTCTATGACAACAACGTGTGTTGTGGATTATGCCTCCGCAAAACCCACAACCTTACAGCTTTATAATCTGTAATTTATCTAAATTACTTCACCACAAAAAACTGTAGGTTTTCCCCTTTTATTACCGTTTATTCCGTTCCTCTAACTCATTTCATTTAAAACCTAAATTCAAACGTCGCGCCCTTTCCGCCGCTACCGTAGTCCGCTGCGCGCGGCGAGACCCGGTGCGGCATGCGCCCGTTGCTCACCTTAAATTAGGCCAAAAAATCGAGTTTCGTTACTTCTGCAGATTTTTTTGCCGTTTTTTTATGTAACGTTTCGCCGTTTTCTTCACGTTACGTCGTCAGAATCAATTTTATATATTTTTTTATAATTATTTCGTCGTCTTTTTATACCTCGCCACGTCTTCTTTCGGCGTAAATTCTCCAGAATCCCCCGATTCTGGACTTACGCCTTTTGTTCTCCCCTTTTTCCCTAAGATCCTGGCTTTCCGTACAAAAAGGAGTAGCCACGTGATCGAAGAGACCTAATCTGTATAAAAAAGATTAAATCTGTCTCTTTTCCAGACGTCACCTAATAACAACGTCTCCGAAGTCGTCCAGACCTCGTCCACGACTCCCACACCTCGTCATCGACTCCTTCCCCGATTCCTTCTCCAACCACGGATAAATCCTTGTTTATTTATGAATAAACTGGTTTGTAAGTGCAAATCCCCTTGTTTTATCGTTTACCCGCATTGCTTATCCCTCTATTGCGCGCGCTACAGACATCCCTTCGACTCTTTTCTCTCCGTTATTCGCTGAGGCCAGCTACCCGTCACTAGCTTCACACGGCCTCACGACAACGTGAAGCCGAGTGGGTTGATCAAGGTGGACAAGCAGTTGACGTTCCTAAGCAGGAAGTTCACTATAAAAAAGTGATGTTGTCAGTTTGGTGGTCTGATCGTGGTGTAGAGTATTGGAAAATACTTCCTGATAGTACTACTATAGCAGGCGATGTCTACACTAGTCAGCTTCGAAAACTGAGACTACATGTGGAACTTACTCGAGGAAAAAAACTATTTTCAACACGATAATGCGAGACCGCACGTTGCAAAGAAGACGAAAGCTGAACTCGCAGGATATGGCTGGACTGCTTTGCCACGCCCACCGTATAATCCGGACTTAGCACCCTCTGATTACCATCTTTTCAGTCATCTCCAACGGCATCTTGTTGGGAAGAAATTCACAACTCGGAAGGTTATCGAAAATGAGTTGAAGTTATTCTTTAAGTTCCAACCCCTGGCGTTTTGGCAGGACGGTATTCGCAAGTTAGTGAACCGTTGGCAGACCGTTATTAATAAATATGGCCAGTATATATAATAAATATATCTGATAGCGTTTCGATTATTTATACAATATACTTTTTAAACCGAAAATCCGTCAGGACTTATGAATCAACCTAATATTTTAAATTTTGATGTTTCGTTTCGAGACGAGTAGCTCGACGCTTATATGAATAATCATATTTTACGTACTCTAATAATCTGGCACTGCTGTTTTAATGTTCCTCAAAAAAAGAAAGATGGAAAAAAGTTATGAGCATTTCAATGTGAGACCCAGATAAATGAAAATTGAGATCCTATCGCGTTAACTGTAATAAATACAGAGGTACTCGAATACTTTAACTTTTAACATTTTTATCACGGTTCCTAATGGAGATATCAAAAAAAAGCCAATTGATAAAATATTTTTGATAATATGTTGCACCTGTTATCAATTTGAACTTTTTTGATATCGTTGCTACGATCAGAATTAAATGCGCTCAAAGTTTACAGTATCGTGCTGGGATCTTATAGGAAATACGGTAGGCGGTTTCCACAATTCAGGCAGGAAATTGGCAGAACGTTGAGATAAGAATACGGACAGTTGCAAACCCATTTCATGTGTCCAATGTTTGTTTACTCTGAATCGCAATGCATTCGCTAATGTGAATGACTTGCCGGAGTATCAGAACAATCGAGATATCCATCAGTCGCGATATTCACGAGGGCATTGACCTTTGTTTCGCATATGCTACACATCTGTAAATTATAATTTAGGAATCGATTGGAGCGTTTTTGCACTTCGATTGATATTTGCTTAGAATCTGCGGCTCATACCTGTATTAGAGAGCTACCCAATAAGTTTTGATAACGGCTCTTTTCTGCCGCTTTCATCGTTGAGCATCGCAGAAATAGAACGTCTCTTTGAATGCAAATTTCAATGCTCTCATTTTTCCGAGTTATACTGCTCAACCCTGTTTCGTTCGTTCTTCGCTCCTGCCACCCGTTTAAAGACACAATAGTTGGGTACCGTTGCAATGTAGTTCTGGTAGAATGACTCCACCCACAGCTAACGATGAGGTGGACCCCGTTCCGGGTGCACTCAGAATGCACCTGAAGAGATGATGGCAGCGTTGATGGTGCACTCCATTGTTGCCAATTGCCACGTCTCGCATCACTGGCTCATTAAAACAAAGGTCGATATAGTCGATATCCATTGTTTTCTTTTAATATTCAGGAAATCGACAATCAAAACCCATCATTCTCTACTTTCTTTTAATTAGGAAAATGTGATCTTCTTTTTGTTTCTTTACTATTATTTCTAGAACTGCAATTTTCAGTTTAAGTTCATCGGCTTCTTGTCTGCCGAATAGAATTCGTGTTTAATAATACTGATGTCATTTAATATCATCGAAATTGAAGAAATGTGAAAACAGATAAACGCAATCTGACGAAAGAATTTGAGATAAGTAGGAAATTGAAATTCATGAATCATTAGTCCACATCGTTTGAGATTCTACACTTCACTTATAGTATTTTCCGCTCGCATTTTCAGAAGTTTCTGAAATTTTGAGAATCAGGTTATTTTCTCAATTTCAAGTTCAAATTTAAGAAATGAAATCTTCGCGGTTTTTTGATAGTCCTGCTATAAACCCTTTAACTGTCATAGCCATAGTTTTCAGATGGATTATGCGATTTTATGATAATAATAGCAAACAACGGCATTCGCTTGAAGCTATTGTGCCAAAGCTGAAGTCAAAATGATCGCACAACTTTTAGCCAAGCTTTGTCCTAACCGCAATCAAAACAACATTCATATCATATGAGAGCTGCCTAAGGGGGAATGCCGGAAAACGGAATACTCTGAACTCTGGTTGAACGTTTTTTGACGACTTAGGAAACATTCTAAGGTTTCCTCGAAGCCGTAAAAGTTTTTATTTTCGCTTGAAACCAGATCAAAATTTCAGTTCATAAGTTGCTCATAAGTTGTGAACTCTTAAGAAACTTTGGAATTCATAAGAAAGTTCATAAGTTGCTAATGAATTTTGCGAAAATTATGCAAAAGTTAGGCGAAGGATGGATAGGAATATAGATAGGAATAGGCGAAGGTTCGCATGCTTTTGAAATGTACTGATTCCGAATGTTTGACCAGTATACAGTAACTTGCTATCCAATAACTATAGAATGCTATACATTTGACAATCTCTGAGCAAAGGTGAAGTGAAGAAATATATCAATCTATGCCTAGTAGTAGCCTGTTCCAATGACTATTATATCATTAGCTTGCCATAAATCGGGGATGTTCAAGATTGCATCCGCCTATTTCTCACAATTTCACAGTTGCACATCGGATCAGCTACGTTTGGCTTGTGATTGGTCTGCATTTCGTCCGCGCACTTTATACCCATAGACTTGTTTCTATTTGACCATCACACGGCAATAATCAAACTGAGCAGTTGGCAAATTGCCGTGAAAGACAGCAATTTTGCCGCAGTATTGGACAGTATGGTGTGTACATCTACTAATTACTGGAAAATACCGGCCAATCATTGAGCAAGGTTGCAGTGAAGAAACATAGCAATCCATGCTTGATTGCCTGTACCAATGAATTTTATCTGTTTAGCCGGCCAGACATCAAAAAACATATGCAATAAACACTGAGAACGATAAGGCAAGAAGTTGATATTTTGACACCTTTCGAGCGGTTGTCTGTTGGTGATTCAACAACATGCTTTACATCATTAATTAACTTTTCTATGACAAAAAAAGAGAGATGAAAAGTGATCCTTTTGCAGGGATGCGCGATCTTTCTCCTTTTTTACAGTAATCTCCTCTCATTTTCGTCGTTTCCATCTCTTTTTTTTGATATTTCGAGGTCTCCCGAAAGGCGGGCGCGGGGGGCGGCGACTATAGTAGAAAAGACGAAAATTCGTTACAAAATGATCATTTTAGAAGTGAGTAGTAGAAGACGAGTCGGTTAGCCAGCGACAATTCTAGACAAATGGAGTCTTCCAATATTCCCTATGTTCTTGAAGAGAACTCTGCTAAGCCGAGAAGGTAGGAAGGATGGTTCATTGAGTTCTAGCTCGCCAATGCTCTATAGTTTTATGTGTGACGAGATAAAGGGAAATCTGAAATGTTTAAAGTCACTTTTTCCTTCGCTTTTTTCTATTTCCAGAGAGAGTTCAGTGGCAGGCATTAAGCCATCTTGGTTCAGTTGTGTTTGGCTTTAAGTTAGAAAAACTTGACTTCTCACAAACATGTTCAAATTAAATATGATTGATTTTATTATTTATTAAACTACTTAATTTTTACCTAATTTTAAAGCTTTGAATTTCACAAAAGTCCACACAATCTTTTGAGTGAGCTTGTCGTTCTGAAAGTTTGACCGACGGGTCTGTTGTCTCAATATTAGCAAACACCGCAAGCTTCTCTTTCCAATTTTTTATTTTACAATCATTGCTCATCGTTTTCGTCAACGTTTTCACAGTTGCAGGTTTTGGATGGAATTAACCCCCCGACGTCATGAACTTCTTTGCACGTATCTTCTTGGAATCGGAACACTATTTTTATACACCGGCTACTCACTTCAGCAGTTCATCGGAGAATCTGTCATCCATTCGATTCACGAGAAATCACCGGACGTCATATCGGCATATGCTGGATACTATGGGTTAGTTTGTCGTTGGGGCAATGACTCGATGTTTGAGGGTACCAGGAGATATGCCTTTATTGTAATTATTTCACAATAACTTAGAACCATTCTTTTTGCAGTAGGAACTGTATGTATATCTTATTAAAGGAGCATTTCATTTTTCCAAGCATGAAATTTCAAATGGAACAAATTAAATCGACTGTCTTCATGTCGTGCGCTGTGCATTCGCATTTTGAAAGCTCACAAGTGTTGACAAAACTCACCAAAAGTCAAGTACAAATTTATCGAATTTTTAAGACACGTTTTGCCCAAGATTTGTGGGAGGCTTGTGCTAGACTTATGGAGTTTTGCTGAGTACGCAAAACTTGATGCGAGTCCAAATAGTCTGTCTTCATAAGGCTTCCACGAAAGACGAAGACAAAAAGTCATCTTCTCGTCGTTTGTTTCCTCGTCTTTCGGCTCGTCTTCGTTCGTCTTTCCGTTCGTCTTGCATACGTCTTACGCAATAAACGTAAGTATAAACGCAAACCTTACGCAAGTCAGACGAATTCAAGGCGATGACGAAGACGAGGACAAGACAAGACGCCCCAAATCTCGCCATATGGAAGCCTTATGTCGCTAAACGAGAAGATGTCTCACCTTTGTTAAACCAGAGGTTTTGGATCACTGACGATGAAAGTTGATCAGTGATCTGATATGAGAGAAAAAGAATCAATGCATGTTCCTGTTTCATTGAGATTTGAAAATGGGGAGGAACGTGCCTGATATACAAGTATTTATGGAAATCCAGTTGACAACAAAGATTTGATTGCTTCAACTTTCAGGGCAGCGTTTCATTTGTCGGCGTTTGCAGTCTGCACACTTATCACTCCATCTCTGCAGCACTTTGTCCCAAGTAAATGGTTCCTGACACTGGCTTCTGCGCTCTTCGCAGTCTACTACCTCGGATTCTTCAGATTGAACAAATACTACTTCTACCTGACTCAAGCACTAATGGGAATTGGGTATTCCTGTGAGTTTTCGCTAAAAAATTGATATATTTCTACTGTACAGAATGTTTTCCTTTAGTCTACAACAACGGAGAAGGCCAGTATCTCTCTGAACACTCTTCTCGCAGAACCATCGAATCAAACACTGGAATTGAGACAGCCGTTGGCCATGCCAGCATGTTCTTCGGTGGAATTGCTCTCATTGTTTTGTGCTTTCTCTTGCACACGGGCGGCGGTAATGGAATTGAATATTCCGATTTGCAGATCAGGTAAGGAAATGATCGATTGAAAGCGGGTACTACATGAGAAGCTTGCGAAAAATGCAACCTTCCAGTGGCTTTCGCAGTTGCAAAAACTGCTCATTGGTGTTACCTTTACTAAAAATACCTGTGGTGTCATCACTGACTTTCAGATTCATTTATGGAACCATGTTCATTTTAAACGTATTTTCTGTCGTCGTTTTCGCCTTCCTCCCAGTCAAACAATATGACTCAATTGCTTCCAAATCTTCCACGGTCGTCCCTTCTTTGGCCAATCAAATCAGTAAGTATAACCAGTACTGTAGCTAATTTTTAAAGTTTATTTTTCATATTTGAAAAGTGCAAAATCAAACTATCAAAATTACTTTTCCGGTTTAAGCAGTGAATGATTCTCTTGATCGAGATTTCCGATAAATCTCAGAATTTTCTGAAAGAGACGGTTGCGAAACAGCTTTTGAAATTGTCTGATTTTTAATTCGACTTTGACGGTTTAGAAACGGCGAAATTTGTTGTTGTTGGACTGCCAAATATCATTTTATTTCAAAAATATTTCATCAATATTTTTTTGGAAATGCTGAATATGATAAAAATTGGATGAAAAGTTTAAGCCGGATCGCTGAAAATCTCGAGATCTCTAAGATGCGCGCTTGTTTTAATTGACAACTGCGAAGCTTGCCAACCAATTGAAATCCTTCATTTCAGAGCAACTTCTCAAAGCATTTCAATCAAAAAACCTTCTTATTCTGATGCCGTTTTTCTTCTTCCAAGGATTCGCAGTATCATTTCTGATGACTGTTTATCCAACGACACTCTCCTTCACACATGCCTTCAAAACTGACATTTACATTATCGGGATCTATTCGGTGTCTATGGGATTGGCCGAGGCTATTGGTGAGTTTCTCCGAGAAACAGAAATGTTGGAAAACAACGAAAAATAGAAAAGAAAACGAGAAACCTATCGTGATCATTATATTAATAGTAAGTGGATTCTCTAATACTTTTACTTTAAACCTTTTTATAACAATTCCTAATAGAGATATCAAAAAACTGCCAATTGATAAAATATTTGTGATAATATTTTGCACCTGTTACCAGTTTGAACTTTTTTGATATCTTTGCTACGAACATAATTAAACGCGCTCAAAGTTGACAGTGTAACGATGTTAGAGGTTTCAACTGCTTCTGATGCTGTTACTATAAGTTTTTTTAGTGGAAAAATGAAAAGAGAAATAATAAATTGCCGTTTTCAAACAGTTCCATCCACATCATTTATAGCCCTTCCGTCAATTTCTGATGAAAACTAGGGTGGGTTGTTTTTTGCCGAATAATTCTCATTTATTCTCATCTTTGTTTTTAAATACACAATTTTAGGATTTGTTGATGACTTTTTCTTTTTCTATCTTTAGTTGTCTGATTTTCGTAATGTAGAAAGCCATTCCTTTATATAATGGGGTTTAAAACGATGTATAACCCCTCGAGCATAGTGGGAGGCATTGGAGCATTGATCCGCGTTTTACGCTCTTTCCCATCAGTTTTCGAGCATGCGAATGCAAGACCAAGTGCATCGAGACCAGTTGTCCGACGATGAGGCGTTTGATCACAGATGTGTTTCTTGGAGGTGGTATGAGAAAACAAGGGAAAAAGCCTCCAGTTTTTTTTTTGAAAATTTGGTTTAAAGAGCAGCAAAAGTCTCACCTCCTTGAAAAGCTGCTCACATTAAAGTTTAGTCTACAGTTCTCAAATCTAACAATTACAGTTTTCCAAGTGTTCTCTGCACGATATTCCTTTGTTTACTGTATCGGCCTTTGATTTCCATCTTTACAGATCGAAAATAATTCATAAAAGAATTGAAACACTGTTTCGAACTACCCCCATCCCTATCCTATTCTCTCCATTTAATTTGTATTTTGTATTATGGTACAGGGCTCAAAAAACGAAAGAGAGATACAGGCAAGTTGCAAAGTTCGGCCGATCAGCGTCTTTGATAGTTAATTGTTTCACTGGCTGATCACATTAATTCTGATTTTCAAAAAAAAAAAGTAGAATTGAGAGAAATGTTAACGGATATGTGAGAAAAACGGAGAAACTCTGGGTTTCCTTTGGCCAATGTCTCTGTTTTCTAAAGTATAGTAATCTTCCTAATAGAAAGTTAAAGAAATGTATGAGAATGCTATGTATATGAAGATAGATAAGATTTACAGTCTTGTAATCTTCTTACATTTCATTCAAATTTGGAAGTCTTGTGTAATTCAAAATTATCTGAAATGCCGAAGAAAAGTCTTTTTAAAGGGGGTGGAGCCTAATTCTGAATACGGTTTTGTATTTAGGGCGTCACAAGTACCCATTATATAAAAAATCAGACCAATTGAAACAACTTTTTTAAACTGTGACTACTGGTGGTCGGCCCCCTCAGACATTGTCTCTTAACTTCTTCGAAAATGTTGTGTCAGAATCAAATTTTGCAAACATTGAAGTTTTACCTGATCGAAGCGACACTGAATTTTAGATTCCAAGATTAATAGCCTTAATGCTCATGAATTCTTGAAGCACTATCTCATTAGACGATCAAAGTGTTTCTGCATCGCCATTTATGGACTTTAACTTAATAAAAACGTTTCGAAATCTGGAAATGCGCGATTCTAGAAGCACTAATTAGAGACTCTTCTGGATTTTTCGCTGTTGGGTTTTGGGAAGGATTAAGATGCTTATAAGTACACTTTCATTTTCAATAATCAATTGCACATGAACAGAAAGCATAAACACGTTTGCTCATATTCACAACTATTATAGGCATACATTTCAGGTGGTATCTTCCTTCGTCCACTGCTTAAAAGAGCCGGCGACTACGGTCTCTACGTGACAGCTGCCACTAACTTCTGCTCTTACTCCATCGTTATCGTCTTGGCAGTCCTTTCGATTCCAAATTTTGCGACCTTTGGACCAACGAATTCCGCTCCACTGTTCCTGACACCGAGGTATGCCATTTTTGTATTAGAACTTGTGTGTCTGCAAAAAAAATTTTAGTGCAAAAAAAATTTTTCTTTTGTACCTTAATTTGAGATGACAGTTTCATGTTTGTTTCATTGAGATCTGGGGATATTTCTCGCCAACGAAAAAAAAATGGATGGGAGATCACATAGTGCCTTCAATTCTTTTTCTTTCATTGTCTATCTTATATTCGTGCAAGATATATCATTCATTTTACATGACGCGGTCACTGATGAAATACCTCCATGACGGAAAACACATGAGACGATAAGAAAAATGAAGTCATCCGATTTGTACTATAGACTTGCGATTTAGACGCACTAATGTTTTAGTACGAGTACAGTATCACTTATAGTTATTATCCATCCGTGAGAACGTGAGCCAATGTTTAAAGGCGCAACGAATTAACTGTTTGGGTCTTGTTAGGGGATAGCGCGTTAAATAGCGGATAGTGTGTGCGCTTTCTTACAATTTAACGAGACCCAAACAGTTAATTCGTTTCGCCTTTAAACACTGGCTCACGTCCTCGCGGATGGATAATAGTTGAAATCGATATTGTGGGGCTGAAATGAATCACGCGGGGCGGTTTTAGATTTTGGTCTGTTTCACAATTAAAGTGGCATAGGAAGTAATGGCTTCCGGAAGAAGTTGCAGGGGTCATGCCGGATTAAAAAGTTGACAAATAGGGCTACTGAGACCATAGATGTCCGGGGGTTTCAAGGGAACTGTCATAGATATCGGTGTACTTTAGAACATGCACTTGGACGGACTCTTGGAATGAACAAATTGATTTTGCTTGACATTTCAGTTAGACACCACAAAGTAGATAGAGACATCACAGTCGTTTTGCCTTTTGCCGCCAATCATTGACAAGCCATCACTCGCAAATCTGATGAAATACCCAAATTTTCCCAGACCAATAGAACATGGATCACCAAGTTCTATAATTTGCGATGTTGACCGAGAAAAAATAGTTGAATTGAAGAGGCAGCGTTTTTGGCAGCGCCAGCCGGCAACTTTGATTTATACTGATTTGATAAGGATACGAAATAGTTGACAAAATAGTTGTTGACATTTCAATGTTGCTGGGAACTTGGGAAACAACGGTAACAAATACAGTAGTATCGCTTAGTGTGATAAGGAGTTGGCAGTTGAAACATCCTAACTTTGATGTCGTATTGAAAGCTCAGTTCCCCTGAAAATCGTTGAAGTGTTTTGTACGGCCTCGGGCGGCAGTGCTATTACTGAATGAAGTCTGACTGAAATTCGCAAGTTAAGCTGCAACGTTCACTTCATTGAGCTATATGTAGCAGTCTATGCGGAAGCCGTAGAATCAAATTTCCATTTAGAAAAATGTAGTTCTACATAGGTGCGAAAACTGCATTGTTAATATTTTAGAGAATTTCATTTTTGACTAGCTCATTGCATTTTCATTGCATAGCACATTTTCACATTCTAAAAGTTTGCATTTTCGACTGAAGTTTTCTATTGTAGTTATTCGAGAAATTCATGAAATTACTCATTTAATATTTTCAGGTGACTCTGTTTCAAGAATTAGAAAAAGAGTCTTGAAAAGAGTTAACATCTGAAATATTGCAGTACCCCAATGAATATCTGGAACTATTTTAAATCAATGTTTTTACCTAAACTCGATTCAAAATTATCACCTTACAGCCGCCTCTTGGTCTTCGTTATTGGCTTCTTGATTGGATTCTCCGACTTCTGTGTGACAATGGCACGGGCCGTCATTTGCCAAGTTGCTGTGCCAGATTGCCGAATGCAAGTCTTTTCGCTCTCAAAACTCTATCAGGTTTGTTCATTTTATTGTTGGCGGCAACTTTTTAAAGATTCTTTTCTCTACATAGTGATGGAAAGTTGATTGTGTTCTTGGAGACAGGCACGCAATGACAAGAACGCCTCGTTGTCTGATCTGTGATCAGGAGATCATCGTCCAATTATTCAGATAGATCAGTATAGAAATGTCTGTGATTTTGTTTTTGCATGACGTGGTGAAAAAACGAATTTTCCAATTTTGAGAAAAACATTTCCAAAATAAAGCGAATGTCCATTCACAACCGTTCGAAGAGGAGCTTCTACAGAAGCATTCAGAATCCAGGAGTTGGATTATAATTCGGAACGGTCTTTTCAGAAAACGATTGTTGTAGCTCATAATCTATGGTGGATCTCACTAGAGAAATACATTTTTAGTCTTGCATCATTTTTCATAATCAACGAATTGAAAGAGTTCAAACGGACTCCAAAAAGGAAATTAATTACTCCGATTTACACGCATAGCCACATAACAGTGACCGCTTTTTTTAGAATTAAAAATCAAAGAGAAACAATCAACTTTTCTCACACATTTTAATTCGTTTCCTTTATTCTTTCCTAGGCATTGAAGCCAGTCCAGGGCCAGGTTATTACTTTCTGTTGGGAAAAGGTACATAAAAAATTGTACGTCTCAAGGCGCTTTATAATAAAAAGTCATTTAACAAATTGGCCTCAGAACAGACTCAGTAAAACTGGGTACAAAATGTTTTCTTTAATAGCAAAAGCTGGTGAAGCAAAACAAAAAAAGAAGATTGTCCCTGCTAATCATGAATAATTGATAGAAGGAAAAATGCAATATTGTAATTTCAGAGTGGCTCTTCTGTTGTCGTCCTTCTCCTGACTCCCTACATGACGATCAACACTTGGCTCTGCGTGCTCACCGTGTTCCTTTTCATCGGAACTGCTGGATTCATTGTCGTCGCTCGCAGAACTGCTGCTGATCGTCAAAAAAACTCCGTTGCTAATCCATCACATGCACAACTTGCCAACAAAATCTGAATTTCCAGATGCTGACAGACTACCTGACCGCCTACTTTCTTCGATCTCTGCTCGCCCCCCCCCCAACCATCTTCTCTAAACATGTTCTATGATTTTTTGTTTTTCATTTCCAAACATTTCGCGTATTATTCCATCGGGTTTCCACCACGCCAACTGCTTAATATTCTCATCATAGTGACTTCACAAATGACACATTGGTAAATTATATAAAAATTAAACTTTTTCGAACTTTTATAGTTGAATTTGCATTTGAGAACAAATGAAACAAGATGGAACAGATAAAAACGAAAAAGGATGATATCAGGATATTGCGCAAGTAGAACTGCGATTCTGATCGGCACGGCTGAAACTTGTGGCTTCGGGTGGCTGAAATTTAAAAGAGTACGGTCGTAATACAGGAATTGGTTGAAAGATAGATTGACAGAAACTGTTTTTTACGTTTCTTTAATAAAATGGTACTTTTTAAAAAAGGAATTTGGCGTTACTATAGTTTTATTAATTTATCGTTAAGAAAAGACAGAAAAGAAACATTTTTCAACTATTTCGCGAGATCCAGATTCCGTAAAAACTTCTATTCGCTGCATTCAGTATTCCAAAATTATTATTCTCCTATCTCTCCTTATTTTTATACCGTTTTGAACAGCAATTTGAAAACTATGGAATGGTCTGGGATCAAACTGGCCCGGGTCACCCATAAGCATGGAAACTGTTTGCGAGTGCTTTCTGCACACTCTGAAATTTTTGAATAATTTCGAAAATAGAGAGCATATATAAAATCCGAGTGTCCAATATCGTACGACGCATTCATATTCAGAAGTCATCTGTCTACAAATTGGTCAAGTCTTTCAAGACAAAAAAAGAAAATCTCTCGGAGATCGCCAAAACAGTGCGTTATCGTTCAGTGATTCGTGGAATCATCAAGAAGATAATCATTCGGAAAGAAGAAGAGGTCAGTATCGCTGGAAATCGGCAGAACCACCGTTCAGAGAATCATGAAATAGGACTTGGGGCTGACCAGTTACAGGCTTTGTCGTGGACAGAGGCGATAAGTCTAAGAAAAATCGACTGACAAAATCAAAGAAGTTTACTTCAGTTCTCAAGGTACGCCACATCTGTCTGCAATTCAATGCCGGATTGATTCAGATCCGAGGATAAAACTACATTGGTCTTCATTCTTAAAAATGTGAAAGTCAACTCAGAGGTGTATGTTGGATTTCAATCCACTCGACATCTCCGTAGAGGGATTCTCAGAACAGAAGGTTCAATCTCATACAAATTTGAAGTCTCTAAAGCTGCCACTGCTACAGAGACTTGTGACGACTTGAACATCGACTACCAGCAGCGTCAAATCTGTCAAATCTGTGCCGGTTCGTTTGAAAGCGTGCACCGAGGCCGAAGCGTATAATTTTGAGCATCATTTTAAATAATTTTTTCTTTGCTCTATTCCATCAAAAAATAAAGAATGCTTCACTGTTACCCCTCGTGTTTAGTTTTTTGACTCCAAAACAAAAATCTCCACACTTATGGGCCGCCCTGTGTAACAAACTGATAAGAGAAAGCGGTCTGATAAGATAAACGCGGGAAACGATCACTCCCGTATGTAATTCACCGCTGGATATGAGCGTGAAATGAGCAGGATTTTCAGAAAAACAGCAGATTTCTGTATAAGGCCAGAATAGAGGCAGATGGTTGTGAAAACTGTTATTGGCGCACTTTGTAATATTGAACAATTGGCTCCAACAGGTAGCAGCTGCCACTGATCAGCAATGACCAGTGTCGTATGGAAAACTGCACGAATGGTGGTTTTCTTTAGAGAAAATTAAACATCTCAAATAGAAAACTATGAAAACGAGTTGTCACTTGTGGAAATAAGTTTGGAAACACGCATTTGGAGAAATGGAGTTGTCGAAAATTGGATTTTCCACAAATGTGAAACATTCTTTAATATTTCATCAATTATCTATCGTTGATCTGGTTCTTGAAAACGATAGGCACGAACTAACCTTTGCTGGTTCGATGACTGACCCTTGAACAATTTGAATATCACCTTCAACTTCAGCTCTTGACAGCCCCACATTCAGAATCTCTGCGACCGCTTGCCTGTAACAAATTGAAGACTTAATTCGGGAGATGCTGATCTCTGTTAGCTATTGAACAGTTGCTTCAAAACTGTTTGATTGAAAAATTAACGTTCTGAGTTCTAATTGGCTTATTTTCCATACGATTGCGTATGGCTCTCACAATAATGTAGCGAGCAGGAAGGCATACACAAAACATGGATTTTTCAGTGGATAACGTTCAGATTTCAGACTGGGTAAATGAGTTAGTAGAAGCTGAAACCTTCCAAAAATTCTTGCTAAATATCTTCAAACCTCAAATAACATTTTTTTAATTGACAACATTTTTCTAGAGTTTCAGGCAATATGGCCATAGCTCAATGAAGGGAAGACACTGAAATGCGTACTCGACCAAAAGCGTTCACGGTTAGGAGGAACAATTTCTTTAACCAACTTTGATCAACTCATTTACACATTCTAAATGATGCGAAGCTTCAACTAAAAATTCCATTTTCTGTATCTTAATTCTGTATCCATTTTCTGTATTTTAAGAAATCGCGTTAGTTTGTAAATTGAAAGCCCAAAATGGTATCCTCTGGAGAAGTTGTACAAAGCGAAAGTTGGCATCTTCAAAAATAGTAGTAGAAATAGAAAAAAAATTGAGAAATTTTGACACATTTTCACAGTTTGAATTTCTCATAACGTTTATATAGATGAAGCCTCCAAAAAATAATATACAGGGCGGTTTTTATTTATGGGCAGCAAAATTTCGATAAATGACGATAAATGCTGATTTTGAAGAAGTACGTGATATGCAACCCCAACGACTTCAGACAACAAAATTGGAGTTTCGAAATGGGCGGCGCTCCAGCAGACACAGTAAAACTCACTTTGGAGTTATGCGAGATCAACTTCCCCAGTGTACATCAAGAAAGACAAATTACCAGAATCTTTGCCAGAATTCAATCTCTATAATACTATAATACAATTCAAACTGCGGAGTTTTGCAGAATAGACTCAATGTGAGAAACCATTCAAGTGAGGAAGTCATGAAGAAGACACTTCTTACTGAATGGGTAAACCTCTCCTCCGCGGAGTCGTCTTCGTATTTGAAGCTAGCGGAGAAGAAATCTTTCGAACAACTATTTTTAATTTGCGTACGAAATACATAAATTTTTAATAAAAATTCAGAGTTGAAAATTCATGCACAACGCTTTGTCCATAAATAAAAGCAGGCCAATTTCAGCAAGCAGTGGATGAGAAAATCAAATGAGACGTTACGCCTTGCCGCCAACAAAACCGTATTATTTTTGGAACATAACTGTAGTTTAAAATCACCTGAACGTAAGATACACAGTATCACCAGTCTTGGCAGACACATAAGTTGGCATCATATTATGCAAACTGGCAAAGTTTTTGTGAGCTTCTACGGATACCACACGGCGCTCTTCAAGGTCTGTTTTGTTTCCCATCAGTACGAGTTTTACTGGCTGAAATATGAAAGCATGTTTAATCAATCACACTACTGAATTGCTGAAATTAGATTATGCTGCAATCAACTCATCAAAACTCGAAAAGTCTATCATGAGCTTCCCGCAAGACAAGGCCAAAGTTTGAATGTTCACAGGTCTAACAGAAGTCTCCCACAAGTTAAAGCCAAAATTTGAAGGTTCGCAAATCTAGCACAATTCTTTCACAAGAATAGGCCAAAATTTGAAGGTTCAGAAGCTCAGACTAAGTTTTCCACAAGGTTGGAACAATTTTATCCGATACTTGTTTTATCTCGTCATATTTTTGCTGAAAACGGAGAAAAAACGTTCGGCAATTCCGTTCAGGTCACTTGCTCCTGAACGGAATTGAAGCAAAATTTGTGAGCCCAGTATGAAGATGAGCTACCCCCTCCCTTTTAAACCACGTACTACAATGACTGAAATTGCGAAATGCAAATCCGTGAAAACAAATTTTCAAAAGAATCGGATGGTTCAAAAACAAACGTTCAACCGGGTTTATTAATATATCAAGAAACGGTGTTCGTCTCACCGGAATTCAGCTTACCGTCCCACTGTCCTTCGTGTTCTTCTTCACCACTCCTAACCAATCGCCGGCATTTTCGAAAGACTTTGAGTTGGTGACGTCATAAACAAGAAACACAATATTGGCACCGATCAGGTACTTATCGATCATCTCTCCGGCGATACTTTGTCCTCCAATGTCCCAAATCTGGGACAAGTTCATTAGTTTCAGTGAGTCAGTGACTATAATGAGACTATTAGAATAGTCGTTAAGCATTAGAAATTCTGTAGCTTTGAAGAGCTTTGAATCAGTTGATATGCGCATCTTTGTCATCCGAAAAATGTATAATTTTTGAGAAATTATGAAAATTCACGAATACAGACGAATAAACTGTTGATGTTTACAAGCGAAGCTTTTCCGACTTTTACTGTCAATTTCACTTGAATTTTTTTCAAATTCTCTTGTTAAAATACTTCAATTTCGAAATTAAGAAGTTTCTCTTAATAATCATCGAAGCTATACTGTTGATATACTTTTCAAGGAGCTCTTCGTACTTTGTCGTCTCTTGGAAGTATTCCTTCTTTCGAAACAGGCTCCTCATTTTCGTTTTCTCACCTGTACTAACACCTGCAATTCGTGAGGTAAAGTGATGCGACGCGAGAAGAAATCCAATCCAAGAGTCTGAATTTCGGTATTGTATAGTTTTACCATTTGGGATTGCATTTGGAATTATAGTAAGAATGCAGTGGTAGAGTACCGGGCAGTAAGATATATGCATAAAATGGCAAATTTAACTTGAAGTGAACAGTTCAGAGATTTTGTGAACGAAATGTTCTGAAAAGCTTTGTGGGATATCTGCAAACCATTTTCAGTGGATAACATTCAGATTCCAGTCTGGGTAAATAAGTTAGAAGAAGAACCTTCTTAAAATTCTTGTAAGATATCTTCAAACATCAAACAACATTTTTTTAGTTGACAACTTTTTTCTATAGTTTCAGGCAAAATGGCTATAGCTCATTGAAGAGAAGACAATGAAACGCGTACTTGACCAATAGTTCGGTTAAGAGGAACATTTCCACACAGGCACAATGTTTTTCAAATTCATCAAATTCATCCAACTCATTTACACATTTTGAATGATTCGGAGCTTCAACTAAAAATTCCATTTTCTGTATCTTAAATTGTAAAAAATCGCGTTAGTTTGTGAGGAATTGACAACACGATATGGTATCCTCTGGAGAAGTTTTTCAAAGCGAAAGTTGACGTCTAAAAGAACGAGGAGTTCAAAAAAATAATATACAGAGTCAATAGCGTTCACTTCAATGAACCTGTTAGCCGTTTCTCATTAAAAAAGTGCAAGCTTAGGTTTAGATTTGGCTTAAGAGCAAAAAAATGCGCAAACAAGAACAAAGCAAAGCCAATGGTAATGAAATACCCATTTAACCAATAGCGACCCTTTCATTGAACTATAACATTTTTCCATAAGAATGAAGGTGTCAACCAGAAAATGTAGTTGACCTGATGGCTTTACATAACAATTTTCAGTACATTTCATATTAAACTAACCCATTTACCCAATCTAATGGTTAGAAGCGTTCAATCATCTAAAACATCCATTTTTCCTATATATCTTATTGCGCATCACGGTGCAAGAGCGCCGCATTTTCTTTGCTTTACCGAACCGGCTTTAACTGGTCTGATAAGTAAACACCAGCGGAAAGTTCGCGGCTACGCCGCGACTTCCACTGGCTTCCACTGGCATTCGCTTAGAAATAATTGTAGGCGTTCTGTATTTCCACTTGTTAGTAAAACAATTTATTAGCAGATCGTCAAAAACCAAATTAGATTTACATCCCGTGCCGTATCCCAACTACCCTACAACCTCCTAAACAAATGAATGTGAAGCACTCGGGTGGTCATGACTCCATCCCGAACATCAAAGTAAAAGACCCACGATCTTTTGAGTTATTCAAAGAAACGTCTTGGACAGAGTCACAGACAGACAGAACTCTTCGCTTAATAATAAGTAGATAATTTGCAAAATTGGCGATGTGTCCAATCCGGGGTCATCACGGGCTCTCTCATGATGTTCTTCAGCTTTAATACTTTTACTTGATCGATCAAATCCGCGGTGAGGATCATTTAACTAGCTGAGAAAATGATTATTTGATTCGCAAAGAACGTGGTGAAGGAGGCAGGACCGGCAGCAGTGTCAGATGATTTGAATATCATTTTTTCCAGTAAAGCAAACGACACATTTGCGAGCTTCATCGAGTGAAAGTATTAATATTGAAAAATGATACGACAGGCCCCGTGTTGAAAACGGTTTTGACTATCCGGAATATGTGATTCAAGGTGAAATAAATATTAATTTCCCAAAGACACAGATTTATAATTTGTTTTCTATTTTCAAAAATTTTAATGTTGAAATCTAAATCTTTAAGAGCTGTTTGAAAACAGGATAGCTGATACTTCTACATGAGCAAGTTCACTTCCTCAGTCGCACCTTTAAGAGAACCCAATGTGAACAATTATCGAAAATTGGTATTGGTGCTCTTCTAGACATTCACAGACCTGATGATAAGACTTGTCAAAATGCTCTCTAGCAAATCTTTGGCAGATTGACGTTTTTCCACTGGCTCCATCTCCAACGACTACTACCTGAATTCATTAAAATTATAAAATGATAAATTAAGTTTCAGATGCAAGCAAATGTTAGTCTAACTGGGGTAATGTCACAAGCTGAGAAAGAATGTCTTCATGATGACAAACAGTATCAACTATTTTTCTTCCTTTTGAAAGCAAAAAAATTAAATTTTTTGGCCTTCCTTGAAAAAAGAACAAATATACAAATACAAATACAAATAAAATTAAACAAATATACTAATAACATTAGTTATACACGCATGTACCAAGTTTTCAAAGTTCGAGGACAAATATTTTCAATTGCACAAGCTTTGGAAAAACTTATGAGATGGCACTAGTCTAGACTAATCTTTGCGCACATCTAGGCCGCGCATTCTGCAAATTAAGGGCAAGTTAAAACCAGGACTTGTATGACAACTGTGTGCACTTTTAATTATATTTTTCCAAACTCAGCAAAACAACAAAAGTCTAGCACAAATCTGAAAAAGGTCTCTGCCAAATTCATCACAAATGTGGGGCTAAGGATACCTCAAAGTATTGATTAATGAAAGTGCCTAAATATCGAAAAAAATATAAAATCGATGCATAGAAGCTTTTTCAAAATCTTTTTTTTTCATTGCAATTCTTTGGGTAAACTTATTTCAGACTTCTAAAATGTTCAGTTTTCAGCTGTCTTTGCCGGTAAAGAATTCTATTCAACTCTATTTAAGCCTGATGTTGCCATATAGAACACAAAGACTAAGAATAGTTCCTATGATTCGCCTTCTGAATTTCACAAATATTCCAAAGTTTCGACTAATGATAAACTGGAATCAGAATTCGAATCAGGAAAAGTAAGTCTCAATTTTCAGTAATTTTCACTCAAAACGTAACATTTGTTTTCAGTTTTTCAGCGGTTTGGAGAGGTATGCCTTTTATATGAGAAAAATTAGTATCGTTTAAAAAGGAAGATTTTAAAGCAAAACTTCGATTTAAAACACTTTTTTGTCATTTGCATTTTGGAAAAAAAACTTATAAACTCACTTTGATAACCTTGTCATCCAAATCATCATCGTCGTCTTTGTTTTCTTCTTTTGCTGTCTCTGGAGACTTTTCTGTATCCACTGCCGCCATTTTTGGAACCCCTGGTTAACGCTGAAAACTAAGTAAATATATTGCGCGCCCAAATTTCCGCTGAAAATCCGTATCCTGATGTATTCACATTGTATATTTCAGCAAAGTTATAAAGAAGATCTGACTTAAATTTTGTTATGCCTTGGAATCCGAATGATTTTCAAGAATTTAGATGATTTCGCACGATGAACATTGAGAATTTGGTCAGACACACCATTATAAAAATGCATTAACACAACTGTATTCCACTCAAGGACATGAAATGCTTAGAAGTTTCTCACAACTGCTCATAAATGAGAAATTAAATAGATAAATGAGATAATAAAAGAATGGAAAAGTGGCAACCAGTGTCAATGCGAAATGGAGGAGTAGAAACACGAGAGAATCGTCATGGAAACAAGTCTTCTGTGTCACCGTGCCTCTCATGCTCTCTCCTCTCACCTCGCTTGTTCACCACATTCGTCAATGGAAAACGGAGTATTAGAAAAGAGCCTGAAGAGAGATAGAGAGAAGCAGAGAAAAAGGATTTTCTGATAAAACAATTTAGAACAGTGATGATGCTTTAAACTAACTACGCAATGAAAAGCCACTGAACCACAAAAGTCTGCTCTCAGCTTTCAGAAAAGTTGTTTTTATCATTGCAATTTGTCCATGAAATTGGAGCAACAAGAAATGAGCGATGCTCAAATTCTATCCGCACTCTTCAATGCTTCCTTTTAAAAAAGCAGAACAATGACAGTACATATGTGGTTGCTACAGTTTGTGCAAATGATCCCACTCGCTTTCGTTTCAAGGCCACTGAAGACTGATTCAAATCGTATTTCGCACTGTTCATCTCTTCTTCAGAATCGACTGACTGCTTGCGCTCCGTTGCTTTTTATCTTTTTTTTTTTTTTTTTTTTTTTTTTTTTTTTTTTTTTTTTTTACACAAAGTACACAAAGTCAGTTCTCCAGAGTTTGCAATATTCCGTTTAATTCCTATGAGAATCGTCTAGAACTACTTAATATGTAACATAGTCACAGGTGCTTCTCACTTCCCTAATATCTCAGCCCACGTTAGACCTTCCACTTCTACTTCTAAATTTGAGTTCTTATGCCATGTTAATTATTTACTCCATTCTCTTTTTCTTGTATTTATTGATATACTTCTTTCCGAGTTATTTCGTTTCTGTGTTAAAAAAAATCCGCGGTTTATTTTTCTCTTTTGTTTTTTTTTTCTTATTGAAGCTCCCAATCCATTAGGTTAGCCTCGTGAGGGGCCCTATCTAATTCTACTGTCACCCAATATTGTTTTAATTCTGAATAAATAAATTCAATTCAAAAAAGTGGTGCGCGAAAAAGAAGGAGAGGAGGAGTTGACCAGAGCCGAAAACAGAAACTTACAGGTTATGAAGATGGCATGAAGACGGAAAGGGAACCATTTGAATCCGAACAGGTTAGGAATGTAGCTGAAACTTCAGAAATTCCCAATAAAGAAAGAAGTTTTGACTCAGTTATCGAATGTCTGAATTTTTTAGAACTTTAAATTTCTCAGGTACCGACTCCCCACAGCGGATGAAATTGCTGTTGTATTCTTATTATCTTCAATTATATTATTATTATCTTCATGTCTACCCGAACTTCTGTTCACTTCATTATGCAAAAAAAAAACAATTCCAACCATTTTGAGTAGATGTCTTGACAAAAATTGAACAAAACCGCCTGAATTTTGTTCGACAACATCAAGATAGACTTCGAGTAGAATTAGTACAACGATTAATGGATCACATCAATTCCGAGAATGATGGTCCATGTGGAAAGGGAATCTTCTTGCCTGATTCCTTCATCGGATCACCAAGACATTTTGTGTCTTAATATCAAGACGTCTTTTCCGTAGTCTTAGATTTGGGAAACCAGATTTATTTTTGACAGTGACCTGTAATCCACACTGGAAAAAAATCCAAGAAGCTCTGATGCCAGGTCAAGTACAGGGTGGCCGCTAATTACCCGCACACGATAGAACGGCTACGGCTATAAAACCGGAACCAAAAATCAAAGAGACTTGGGAATTAACAAAAAGTTTATTGAAATGATAACAAAAAACATAAATTAATCTTGTTCCATGCGGTCACCTCGATTGCGGATGACAGCCCGAAGATGTCGCGGGTAAGCATCAACTGTGGCACGCAGGTAATCGGCTGACGGTTTGTCCCATTCCTTGAACAAAGCCTTTTTCAGAGCAGCCACACTTAAATGAGGTTGAGCATTGACCTTGCTCTGCAAGACCCCCAACACGTAGTAGTCCAAGGGATTCAGATCTGGCGAGAATTCCGAGCTGTTTAACAATCGTTGCTCCACTGATTCCGGACTTGAACAAATGGAAAATGGTAGCACGGTGTGGAGAAGCACGTGCCATTTCGCTAAAACAAAACGTATAAAGCTGAAACTTGGGAAAATAGTAAAAAATACATGAATAAATAAAAAAAAATTGAATTTATCCGTTCTACTGATGCGTCAATGCTTGCCTGCTTGGCGCGGAACCCGTGCGCGGGTAATTAGCGGCCACCCTGTAGCTGTAGATCGTCCGGATATCGTGGCTCGTGTTTTCAAACTCAAGATCGAAGTAATTGCGAAGGATCTATTTGTTCGACAAATGAATTTATGAATTTGGAGCATTTTAATGATTGGCATACAAACATTTTCCAAAAATAGGTACTCAACGAGAAATATTGACTCATACAAGAGTAAAAGCAGTTATGCTTTTGAAATATAGTGGCAAGGCTATACTGAACGGTCACTCTTCGAAAGGCCAGAAGACATTAAGTTTTGCTCAGCTCGTCTTCTTTATCGGCCTCGTTTAGAACATTGCGTTGTTGGAAAGCTATAACCGCGAAATAGATTCATTTACCATTTCTCAACACTAACTTTTCATTTTCAAGAAAATTGAGCTTCGGTCCATACTAACGTAAGTCCTGATTGCAATTCTGGACAACGCGATAGTTGCGAAATCGGATATCTGTATATATGAAATATTAGAGCGACATTTTGGTCAGAGTTAGACGAAAATCATATGAATTTATTAATTTGGTTTGGTGAAGTATACTCGAAGATGTGGTGAAGGTTAGACAAAGGTTTGGCAAAGATTAGGCGAACATTTTGCTGAGGTTACGAAGCTTAAAGTGAGAAAACATTAGCGCCAGTTGCCATAAATTTTTTGAAATTTATGTGGTGATTTCAATAAAATAAATAATAAAGTTAAATAGGTTTTATTAAACAAGAATAAATACGAAGCTCAGAAATAAATTAGAATATACATTCATTGAAAGCAATCAATGATTTCGGGCAGTGGTAAGTCTACGGCATGGAAATTTCGACACATCCGCCCATTTCTTCAACAAATTTCGAATATCCGTCAACATTTGGAGACTGTTCTGAAAAAAACGAAGATGTTTTTAGAATTCCAAGAACAGAATACAACCTTCGCCGTAATCTTTTTGAGATTGAGAACCTCATTGAGATTTCTTAACTTGCGATTTAATAGAAGATATCCGAATGAATGGCCCTGTCCACACATCTGATCAGCGGCTTCTTTTTTCTTGATACGGTTCTCATCAGCGATTATTCCTACCTAGAAAAATCAAAAATCGGCTCATTCTACATACATATTTCTGAAATTCTACTGTTTATTTGATAAAGAAATTCACTATAATTTCAAAAATTGTTAACAATAAGGCGTAACATTCGCAATTTTTAAAAGAACATCCAACAACTTCTGGCGAGCGCTTTCAGGTGGTTATTCAGTCATTTGACGGAGTGAGAGGAGATTTAATGAAGCAATTTGTTCTCACTTGAGCTCAAATGAGCACAGAATCTTCTCGTTAACAATCTATCGATTGAAGTGGTTTTCGTCATTACCTTTATCTAGTTTATATTTTGAAAATGGGATTTTTCAATTGCAAACTCATAAATTTCAGATAGTGTTCAGTACCGGCCATAAAGGCATCATATTATGGTTTTTCGACCATGTCTCATTCCCATCACTTAAGAATATTTAATCATGGAAAAATTCAAGAGAAACAATATTCGAAAAAAGAAGAAAAAATCGGAAAAGAATTATGATTACGAAATGCGGTCTACATTAGGGCTCCTTTTTCCAAGTTGCGTCATAATTGTTTTGCCACCGTATCAGCTAGCACTACAACTTCCCTGACAGTTTCAGGAAGATTGATCGACGTTTCAGGTAGTTCTGGTAGAAAAACCATAATATGATGCCTTTATGGCCGGTACTGTAAATGAGTTAGTAGAAGGTGAAACGCAATGTAAACTTTTGAGAGAATTCTTCAAACCTCAAACTTTTATAGTTGTCAACTTTTCTCTATTGCTTCACGCAAAATAGCTATATTCTCCGAGACTCTTTTAAAAACTTGTCCACCCGCCAGAAAATATACAGTGACCTTCAAAAGTATAGATACCTCCTCAATTTTGACTATTCTGAATTTTCTGGACGAAATGAAAAAAATCGGCTAATGCAATTCGATCAGGCGTGTAAGAAAACATACGGTTGAAAATTTTCAATTGGATCCCATGTTCGGCACTTGATCTAGAGTAGATAAATTAAAAATCACCCGCGTCAAACGTATAGACCATTTTTGGTATTGTTACTCTGGTGGCCGAAAATAGGTATAAAAACCAAATGTTTTCTTTATTTTTGTTTTATTTAATTTTTCTTCCAATGTACCAAGTAGTTCTCACTTATCTGCCGCCAAACGAGCACAAATAGATGTTCTGATCGCTAGAGGAATATCAAGACCTTCGATCGCCCGCCAGCTAGGAAGGAGTCTCAAAACTGTCTCTACCTATGTTCGCAATTCAACTTGGGGTCCTGCTTAACGTTCAGGAAAACCAAAGAAGCTGTCCAGTCGCGAACACCGCGCCGTTCAACGCATTGTGCCCAACTCCACAAAGTCAGACAACAGTATCTAGACTGATCTTCAGCTTCCGGTGTGGGAAAGCTTTGTTCCCCAAGAAAATTAAATGACAATTAAAACAATTAAGCGCTCTCACTCCGCCCTCGTTTTTTTCTGTTCTCCACTACTCCAAAGACATCATTATTCGTGGCATATGTATTTATTTCAATCACAAAGAACTAGACGCAACGAAACAGTTGACCGGTTTGCGGATTGGCACCGGTTTGGGACTGGTTTGCATTTATTAAAAAAAAAACGATTTCAGGATAAGAAGCAGTCGTTTAAAGAATAGGTATTTTGGAAAAGATAATCGTGCCAATCTGTCTTACAGTATGTGGGTGACAGTGTTTCAGAGAGAGAGAGAGAGATAAAGGAAGTATGGCACCGCATAAGTATCTTCCTTTGATCGAATCATTTGTTTTTTTGTCCCAAATCCATCGGAAAATTATGAACTAAGAATTATCAAAGCATGCTTTTATCGAATGATGTCGTAAAATTGAATCCTCTATTCATGTTTTTCGCCTATTTACAATAGAAGACTCCCATGTTTGTCGTTTAATGCCGGACGAACTAATTATGTTCTCTCGACAGAACCGCCTTTTCTGCTATTTCAATTAAAGCAGCATATTAAAAAGGCAATGATGAAATCGTCGTTTTATAACTTTTTGTCCGGCAATACCTATAAACTTATAAAAATAAAAATAAAATTTAGGCTGTTCATTTAGGAAACAGACACAAAATATTAAAAATCACTAAATCTCCATCAGTCTAGGCCAAGCGCTGAAGGTTCTCAAGTATTGGCCAAGTTCACCAAAAATTTACGACAAGTTTTGCCCAAAACTTGTCAAAACTAGACTTGTAGAGTTTTGCTGAAAAAGTTACGTTCCGGCTTGTTTAGTCCAAGATTACAAGTATACACCATGTAATTGCGGAAGGTGAGGACGGAGAAAAGGCGCTAACGTCTTCACTGCACACAGCAAAACATGCGAGCCAAGGAATTTATTAGATGATCTTATTTCACTATGCCATATTTACTTTCGTCTTGGAAATAGCGAACAATGCTTCTTTTCATGAAATGACTTCATCAGCAAAAGAGGCTTCGGCTATTTAACACTGCATATTACATATCAGATTGAACTTTGTATGAATTTCTAATCAGTCATCTTTTTAGAAACAAAATAAATGTATTATTAAACTGAAATACTACGTTTCTTTTCGTACGTTAAGAAGACGTAAACGTGTGGGATGATATATATTTTGGGATGATTCAGAAGATTGTACTCACATTTCGCAATTGTTGGATCCTCAATTGCAGAATTGGGAAGAATGTCCTGATCTGCTCATAGGCTTGCTGCAATGAGTATTCAACAATTTGAAAACCTTCACGTTTCGCCTACATCGTCTGTTATTCCTCGGAGCTCCGCAAATTCGACTTCCTGGTTCATTACCGGTATAAACCGCTCGAGATCAAATTGAAACCTCTCGTAAGGTAAAATAATGTTATCTATAATGTCATCCAGCGAAGCGACGACATTTGCGAAAAGGAGAACAAGAGATATGAGGAGGTAAATGAGGGTAGTCTTCATGTTCTTCTTTAAGGGTGGAAAATGGAAGAAGGAATGAATGAAGAATGGAGATGATGGATTTAAAAGGGAGGCATTCAGCTAATTAATCGGTGGCTGATGGGAAAGAGAGAAAGGAGGGAGAGAAGGGAGAGAGAGATTTCGGTATACCTTTGAAAATGAAACTAGAAGAAGCTATTGTAGACCACGAGATCTTGCTGGATTCCATTGGTAAATTCGGATTTATCAAAAAAAATGTCGGAGAAGAGCGTCGTCCAGCCACCGAAATTATTGAAAACTCGCAAATTGTGCACAATCCAAACAATAATAGTGCGGGCTCTCTTTATCTGTCTCTCTCTTCTTTTGAGACATTTTTATAAATATTATTAGGCGAATAGTTCCGTCTGTGTTTCCATCTGTCTGTACAGGACGTTTTTTAAATAACTCAAAACAAGAGGACCTCCTTTAGCTGATATAGAAATCTGGATGTCCGTGTATCACATGTCAAAAATCAGCATCATATGTGCACAGCTACAACTTTAATATACATTGTTTTCAAATGTTTCTAAAACATTCCAGAATATTCCAGAAAATTCTAGTTCGGTAGTTCTGTGCGTGCCTCCAATTATGCCTAATCTAGATTCGGTCATTGTCTAATTAAGCTCGTGGTTTCTAATTACAATAATTTTCTGTTGCTTAAATGGGCTAGGTGTTAAATTCCTTTATGTAAGGCTTTCATTTTGGCGAAATTTCCGCCGTCTCGTCTTCGTCTTCGTCTTGATTTCGTCTGACGCAGAGATAAACATTGCGCTGGTACCATTGCGCAACTTTTTTATTGCGTAAGACGAATGCAAGACAAACTGAAAGACGAAAGAATACGAAGCGAAAAACATGTTGATTGATTTCCTTGATATCAGAATCTTTACATTTAGTTCAGAATGATTGACGAAATTGGCCGAATCATTTAAAAAATATGTATTTGACAGCGAATCTCCATTGCAAATGGTTTCTTGACATCGAACGTGCTGCCTCTTTGACCTCGTACTTGCTTCATCATATGGCGCATTCGTCCACGAGCCATTAGATTTGTACTACAAACCGTAAAAATGGAACAAAGTTATTTTCTTTAAATGTTTTCTGGTGATACCAGGTCGATTCATAAGTACTGACACATTTTTCTAGTTGATTTTTTTTTCCTGTGGAATTTTGATGGAGACAATGAAACAAATATAAATCGTTAATTGAAAGAATTTCCCCAAGATATCACAGAAGCTTCGTTCGACCACGGCACCCGGATTGGAAATCGAGATCTAGCCAAATAACACCCGAATCGTTTCCATGTCTCCTCATTTTGCGTTATCTCTCTCGCTGTTCATGATTTTGAATCAATATTTAGAAACATTTAAAAATTGATCTGTTTTCCGTTTTTTTCAATTACTTTTAAAGAATAACGGACTAAATTTTAAATGTTTTCGAATTTTAAACGTGGTCGAATGAAGCTTCTGTGATATCTTGGAGAAATGCGCTCAAATAACGATTTATATTTGGTTCACACTGTATTTTTGAATTTGTTTATCTGTCTTTAATTTTCTGGCGAGGTTCTCACGTTTGCTTGAGAGTTAAATGTATTCTAATTATTGATAAACCGTTACAAAATTTTCAGCGGAACCTAAAAAAAATATATTTTCCTGGCTGCCGTAGCACTACTTTCCCTCACTTTAACAACACCCTTCTTCGGTGTATTCTTCCCTTTTCTCAAATTCCTTTTTCATGTTCTCTTTTGATTTGAAAATCCGTCCGTTTGCAGCAAAAAGATAACAAATGAAAAATAAATAAGATACGCAGATGTTCTTCGTCTGTCCTTGTTTTATTTCAAAAATCGTTATCTCACAATGCACCGCGAATAGGCAACCGCTTGTGTGTATTTTCTCGTACTCCTCTATCTCTCCCAACACTATTCTTCCTCATGTTCCATTCTCTCCACTGCGCCCGCTCTTCCATCGCCGACCGAAGCAAAATTCCCATAATTCCCATTTTTCATTCGCCTCGAAGCGGCCTAGGTCCACGTTCTGCCTGCTTTTGCAGAGCTATCAGATTGTACTTCGTATCCTACTGCTTTTTCACTCTTTTTCCTATTTCTTTATACGGATGGTATCAGTGGTGGTACTGATCAAAACACAGTTTCTTTACGCAAAAAAATATAAGAAACATGACGATATCATTTCTCTGCGCTACAAATAATCCACACGAAGGCTATAAATTCGTTGCTTGGCTATCAATCGGTTTTCCAAATGTATGCCTTTGTATGAACTCCGTCAATAAACAGTAAGCCAAACTTCTTCAAAAATGTTGGTAGTTTCAAAGGGATCGAAACCTCTTCATTTTCCGAATGTCATACGCCTCTTATATATATTCGCCACCAGAGAAAAGTATATTTCTTCGTTCCCATTTTTCCGAAAAGCTGTTTTTGCTATCACAAAGACAAAAATAGCGTTCAAAAGGACAGGCACACACTCCTTCGTAGAAAAGGAATATTCTCTCTCCATCTTTTTGAATTCGTATTTTCCCCATTTTTGCCTATTTTTCAAAATTAAATATAAGACGAGTTTTTTCAACATAAGATGTATACCTAATTTTTGAAATAAAGCCTTTTCTGTATTATTTTTGTATTTTTGTATGTATTGTATTTCTGCATTAGTGGTCGGAAATTTTAATTTAAAAAAAAACGAAAGAAAGCTTTGCGCCAAACGGCGCAATTTTTAATTTACTATATGGATTTCGAGTACAGCAATTTTTAAACTGAAAATCGTAGTCATAGAAAATCGTAATCGTAGTCGAGTTCTCAAATCCCCGTATTTTCGCGAATCCCCGTATTTTGCATGGTCGTAGGCGACTTTGGATCCTGCCTAATTGCGTTACGCATTCAAAAAATTCGTCAATTTTGAAAAAAAATGTGTGTTTTTCATCAAACGCAAATTTTTCAAGCATCTCATTTTAGTACGTATGTAGTCCTCCACATACTTATCATTTTAAATATATGGTCTTATAATTAGCATGGTATTGCTGCGCGTAAATTCTGGTGATAGGTGTGCAAACACCTTTCACATGATTGCGACCTTCAAAAAAGCGCCTGCTTTCAACGCTTTATGCAAAGTGTGCTAAAAAAAAGCTTCTCTTAAATCATACTATTCAATATTTGCTCTGAGTATTTATCTTTTACTCTCATATTGTTATCAAGGTGCTGCAGAAAATGAAGACCCTGCAGTTTCTCTACCAAAAAAATAAGCGAGTTCCGCATTTGTGAGCACTTCGGAGACATCATAATGTACATATTCTTCACTTACATGAATAAGCTTTTAATAAGTCTTTTTATGTTCTTCATAAAAATATTTTTCTTGCTTATATTTTAATTAAAAGTTTAATTTTTTCAGATAAACACGCCATGCCCAAAAAATCGGCTAAAAATCTCGCCCCTCCACCACTCAGCACAGACGAGCTTGTCAAAGCCTTCTTACTGAGTTAGTGTCTTTCTTTCCTTGCTTGTCTCTCAATTAAATTATTTTTAAGAAGGAGATCCAGTACTTGCACCAAACTTCGATTCTATCAAAAGCATAAAATATCAAAACTTTGATGAGCCGATGAACTCTATGATTGATTCGCTGAAAGATTCATTCTCTCCCAATGAGCTGCCTCGAGCAAGCTCTCCGCCAGCGGTGGAAGCAACTGCCGACACTTCGGAAAATCTCAGAAATTTGACACATGACGAGGCAGTCCGCTTTTTGTTGTCTACCGAACACAAAGGAGTCGTTTATACTGGCGATCTTGAAAAGGAATGGGCCTTGAAAAAATCAATGGAGAAGAAAAAGAACGAGGAAAAGGAGGGTCAGGATGAGGCGATAGACGAAGATGAAGCCGAACCGTCAGGAGCCAAGGTGCCAAAAAAGAAAAATGCAACGAGGAGTAACTCAAAGAAGGATTTACCGAAAAAAGAAGAAGTGGGAAAGAAAAAGTATACAGATGAGCCAGAAACCGTAAAGGTAAAGAAAGATACTTCGAAGAGAGATATCGCTAAGGTAGAAAGCCAAACGGAGCTACAACCTAAAGACGAGCAAATAACACAGGGGCAACAAAGTCAGGCACAGTCGAATAGAATACGGCCGAAAGCTGTACATCCAAATAAGGAAATTCCGAAGAAGGAAGAGTCTAAGAAGGAGCAGGCGAAACAATTACAGCCAAAGAAAGAACGTACTAAGAAAGAACAGACCAAAGGAAAGGAAGAAAAACAAAAGAGCGGAGGTTTGTGACAAAAAATTTTAAAAAAACTGGTGTAACTTAACTTGCTCTGAAATTCGTAGCTCAAGAAATTTAATTTTTTTTTCATTGATTTAATCATCAAACTGCCTCGATTTATATTCATGCATGTTTCATATGATGATGTCCCTCCCGTATATGGCAAACGCGAGCTAACTAGTCAAAATCCATACTACTTTCAACTAAATTTTCTTCATCAATTTTTCGAACATCTTTGCTCATATTTAGGTTCATCCACCTCCGCCGGGATCCCGTCTACAAGTGGTACTCCCTCGACTCGTGCTAGCACTCGCCGCAACAATGTAGGCGAGAAACCTGCGAAAATTCCAAAAATGGGATAACTCATGGACCACTACTGTATAATTAAGCTCCAGTTTTCCATTCATCTCTCCTGAATCTCTAACACTTACATTTATCTCTCACCCGCATCACTGAAAAATTCCAATGTTCCCATTCAGGGAAATGCACGAATTGTGTGAATTTCGAAAAAAAAAAATCAAAACTCTTAAGTTTTATCCGCCACACCACCACGTGTTGTTTATCCCGTGTAACGTTGTAAAAATTTAATTGAAAAATACAGAATTGTGAATGTTTTTCAGGATTTTCAATTATTGGACACGCTCGTTAATTAAGTGAAGTCGAAAGAAACGACGATGGAAAACAATATTTATATAATCGGAAAAACGCTTTCGAAGCCTCTCAATTCACGTTAAGTAACGAAGTAGAATCTAATGGGGTTATTCATGATGCATTTTTATGCAAAAAATGCCACTTTAATCTTATTCACGATAGCATTTTAATTGAAAAAAATGCATCGTAGTTCAGTGCTATGTTCAGTTAAAATGCAAGGTAATGTCGGATATCGTCACCGAGAAAGTCTATGCGCCTTTAATGTGTCGATTTATGAGGCCGTCAATTTTTTTTCCAGAAGAACTCCTATCGTGCGAAAAATTCACATTTTCGGAAAAAATTTAAATTAATTTGATAAAAATAATATTTTACAGCCAAAAATGAACAATGAGGAGGCGAAAAAGCGTAAAATTACTATGGCAATAATGAAAAAATAGTAAAATTATTTATTTGAAAGATTAAAGGCGCATAGACTTTCTCGGTGACGATATCCGACATTACCTTGCATTTTAACTGAACAGCACTGAACTACGATGCATTTTTTTTCAATTAAAATGCTATCGTGAATAAGATTAATGTGGCATTTTTTGCTTAAAAAATGCATCATGAATAACCCCATAACACGTGGAGGAACTTAGTACAACCGTCTTGACCACTGGTCAAAAAAAGTATTATTAAACGAGATGTAATATTTTTTTAAGATCGGTATCAGAATAATGACGATCGAGAAAATGCATTACATATTCAATTCGTAACTTTCAGATTCACTGTGTTATTTGAAATAACATTTATTTAGCAGGCTCCAGGTAATCCTGAATAAAATTACAGTGAACAATAATTGTTGAGTTAAGAGCTACCCCTCATCTGTGATTGGTGTTGGTTTTGAGTGGCAGATATAAAAATGGAGACCTTAGTGTTGGAAAGAGTGGGCCAATTTGATATAGTTTCAATGGAATTCTGGACAATGGAGGAAGAGTGATGGTAGAGTTCTTCGACAAATACTCATTCAAGACTCATTAAAGACATTTCATGACTCCATCGTGGCGTACCATCGAAAAGACACGTGAAGCCGTCCAATAAGGATATAACCACCTGGCATTTTTGATGCGGCAGCGATTGTTTTCTAAGAATTACATTGTTTTTGTGCCGATGACGTCGTTTTTCATTGTTTTTTTTCTGAATCCACCGTATTTAGAAGCATTAGAGACACCGATTTCATCTTTCTGCAGATGCGTTTGGGTTTCTGCTACAGTACTTTCGTTTGTGCGAAAGTTAGATGCTCAGAATGGACGTGTAGGCACCGCAATCTTTACTCAAAATACTGAGTACTTTCATTTCTACCATAAAATTAATATCCTTGATCAATAATTTCTTAATTGAAAACGGTTATTAATTTTTCATCATTGTACTCGATTATTCGAGTACTACTTCGGAGTTTCAAGTTGAAGTATTTCCTTCTTCTCTAATTCTCTTTTCCCTATTTCTTTCTTCTTTAATTCTCTTTTCCCTTCCTCTGAGTAACTCATATGTATCTTGTTTTTGCTATTGTAAATGCGGGCTAGCGCACCTTGCGTCATCCTATGATGACGACAGTTGTTTTTGTTTTCTTGTTTTGATATTGTTCATTTTCTTTTCATATTTTAATTTATTGTTCTTTCTCTTAATCTTAGAATTGACATTTTATCTTCGAATTTCTCTTTATCATAGAATTGAATAAAGGTTTAATTACCCACATTTGAGGTTGGCGAGACACAAGCACCCCAGTCAAACCAGGAAAGCCAAGCCCCAGAACCAGAAGTCAACATTTTATCATATGGTGCATCGACCTGGAATCGAAAACTGGAACCGGAAAATGTAAAAGGCTGCATGACTCATTGGAAAATCTCAAATCGAAATCGGACTCAGTCAAAGATCAGCGAGAACTCCTCGAGCAACTCCAAATCGTCATCAAGCAGTTGGAAGACCATGAACCAAAACTGGACATCCTCATGGCTCAAAAATCAATCATCAGCAAATTCTCGAGCAAAATCCAGGAACGTCTATACAATAAGAACTGGACTCGGAAGAAGGTGAAGATTGGACCATCACATCTCTAATAAAAGACCTGGAGAGAATGATCAATCACGAAGCAAGAGAAGCTGCATGAGAATCTGAAGGTAAACCAGGAGAGCTGTCAGACATCTGAAAAGGTGGCGAACTCTCAAGGACCACAGAAGGGTACCAAAGGATCGTCATCCGACAACTCCAAGGAATCTAAGAAGTGGTGCGTCTATTGTGTAGGAAAGGGCCACTAGAGTGATGGTTGCCCTACCGTAGCACTCAAGGACCGTCTGAATCATTTCAACAAGGCAAACAGATGAACGAGATGCACGAAGAAGGGACATTTGAAAGCAGAGTGTATAGTAAGTAAATTGAACTTACTGCAAAAAAGATCATCATCGTACACAAAGGGAAAAGAAAAAAATGCTATCAAGAACAAACAACCTTCAACCCCGTGTGTGCAAGCGACAGCAACAAATGAGAAGATAAAAATGCATGAGTCAATGCAATCACCAGATGCAGAAGTCACCAAGGAAGCTTTCATTCCAACATTGCAAGCTAAGGCTTTTAACCAAAGGACAGGAAGTTGGCAAGACATCTCAATCATGATTGATAGTGGGCCTGATCTCACATACGTCTCAAAGGATCTAGCAAGAAGACTCAAGCTTCCCGACAGAGGAAAAGCATAATTAAAATTGGGGACCGTCTGCAGCTTAGGACCATCAGAAGAAGAGTTCAGCAAATCAGAGCTGACACTTCAAGTCACTGAGAACAAGGATCTAAAAATGGAATCCTTCTTATCCTCTCAATTGGTTGGAAGAATAAAAAGGCGACGCTGAATCAAGATGACTTGGCCTTCGTCATTAAGAACTAAATGGACTTGAAGGGCAACTGTCTCGAAAACTTCATGAAACCTGGCATTAATGTAGGTTGCAATCATGCGCAGGACATTCTGAAAGGCTAACAGATGGTGCTACCGTCTGGAATTCTGATCATCTCCATCCATTTCGGATTCACAACGATGGGAAGGAAAAATCGAAAAAAGGAACCATCAGATTTCAAGCCAAGGAAACTGATGAGATTTTCAACAAGACAGTGGAGAGATCAAAAACACCACCGACGCTCTCACCTGCCCACGAATTCGAGCTCAACTTTTCGACACCATCGTTCTTCCCGCGCTCAAATACGGATCTGAAACCTGGACCTTTACACAGAACCTCGCTGAAAGAATCCGTGTGACGCATGCATCACTAGAAAGAAGATTAATTGGAATGACCCTCACGGAACAACGCCAACGAGACTTACACCGCGAAGACATCCGAAAAATCTCCCAAGTCACGGACCCACTCAAATACATCAAAAAGAAAAAATTAGGATGGGCCGGGCACATTATGCGAAGAACTGACGGAAGATGGACGAAACTGATACAAGAATGGATTCCTCGAGACCAAAAACGACCTGTCGGACGACCCTCCATGAGATGGTCCGACTCACTACGTAAAGAAGTCTCAATATATCGAGGAAATCGACTAACTACTTCATGGACAACCATCGCCCAAGACCGCAAGGCATGGTTAGCTGTGATCCGCGCTCACACAAGCGATTGACGGATCGACTAAGTAACTAAGTAAGTAAGTAAGTAACAGTGGAGAGAAAGAAAAAAGGATACTTCGTGAGGATACCATTCAAAGCGGATTTTGCGAAACTCAAGAATAATCTTGGAATTGCCATCAAGAGACTACAGCCTGTAGTTCGACAGACTTCCAAGGAAGTGCTGCGGATGATCGACAAAGTCTTCAAGGATCAGCTCGAAGCAAACTTCATTGAAGAAGTGGATCTAAGAGAAGAGTCGGAAGGATCTTTGATACGGTACAACCTCCATCAACCAGTGTTGACCTCTTTGAAGACCACCACGAAGTGTCGAGTAGAAATTGACGCAAGCAACCATCACATAGGAGCACCATCTTTGAATGATGTGATCAGGACAGGAGATACGATTCTTCCAAACCTTGTCCACATGCTCGACAGATTTCGCTCTTTTGCAGTGGTTGCAGATGTGGAGAAAGCCTTTCTTCAAGTGTTCCTCCATGAAAAAGATCAAAACGTAACCAGGATCATCTGGTTGAAGGACCTTCAGAAACCGGCCACGGAAGAGAACTTTGTGTATTTCCGATCCTTCGGACTCAATATCTCCCCGTATTTTCTGGCTGCAATGATTCGCCACCATCTGAAGACACATCCGAAGCAGAAGCTCGCTCAAGAAATCCTCGCCAACCTTTTCGACGACAGCCTCATCCTAACCAGCGATGAAGAGATCTTGAAGTTGAAGGAACTCTACAAGGATACCAAGAAAATCTTCATAGAGATGAGAATAAACCTTCGAGAATACTTGTCAAACTCGAAAGAACTGAACAACTTCATGGCGGAAAAAGACAGAGCTGAGCAAACTGTGATGAAAGTTTTGGCAATCGAATGGAACTCTACGTTGGATGAAAAATCGATGAATTCGCGGCGGGGGGGGGGGGTCAGGAAGCTCAGGACTTTTGCTCAGGAAGGAAGATGAAGTTGCAGTTCATCACAGCTCGATAGACCTCTGTTTCTTACCAGAACACGCTCCAGGCAAGCGCCGAACTCACGTTTTCCAGAAAGACAATGCTCCGATTTACAAGAGTGCATCCACTTGGAATTGGCAGAAGCAAGTGGAATCATGCACCCCGAGTGGGCAACAGTCAGCCCGGGCCTCAATGAAATCGAAAATTTGTGGAGACATTTGTGAAACATGGAAAGCAGTTCAATTCGCTTCAACAGTTCTAGGACATGCTCAGTAAGAGGCGATCCTAGCGGCGGAGCATGCCCAACAGAGTGTTCGAAGTGATCCAGAAGAATGGATGGGAGACTACTCATTTCTCCCATTCATTATGCTTTTCTTTTTTAGTATTCAACGCATTTTTCAAATGTTATGGACTGTATTGGTCGAGCTTTTAGTCGATCTCTGCAGCGCTAGCTACTTGCTTGAATAGTTGGGCAACCTTTTTCTTTTGAAAACTCCTTCCTGTTCTGAATATTATTTTTGCGAATTTATATTGAAATTTTTTCTGTGGGACTACTACATGAGTAGGTCGCGGGTCATGAAGCTTCCCTGGCCTACGGTAGTCTTGAAAAAAGTCATAAGAAAAACAGGAATATCTCAAAAATATTGTATTAAGTTTTCGCCATTTGAGATTGAAAGAATTCACTTTGATGTGATTTTGACAGAGGTGCAGAAGAAATGAACAGCAACCACACGGAGTGAAAAAGGATCCGTTGTCCATATCAGAAAGGCATTTTCTTAATCCTCATTATTTGTGGTTACTAATAACTTTTGCCATGCTACATGCTTATTTTTTTTTTGTGTTTTTCTCCGGTTTTCATGGCGAGCGCTTTTCTATGTATTGTTACGTCTACGTGCTGCTGCCATTCGAAAAAGAAACGTCAAAAACCTCCCGGACACCTGCTTATTTTCCGGACCACTAGACGTCGATGCTAAGTGACCTCGTGATTTTTTCTTTTCACTTTCCATCTGAAACGAGTGAAACCCTTCAGTCGTTCTTCAGGAGATTTCCCTTTTCCAGGTCATCTCGTGCTGCCACGGCCTCTTCTCGTTCCTATTGAAAAGGTAAACGTTGTCGTCATTCCAGAGTTTCGCGCGAGAGTTCCTGAAAAAAAGGGAAGGGGGAAATAAAAAAGAAAAATAAAAAAAGGTGGCTGTGAAGAAGAAGCGTTTTTCATAGCGTTTTTTCTTCTCCCGGTTTTACCTTTGACTCTATTGTGCTCCAGATTCTGATGGCGCCTTCACGAATAACAGCACGCCGTTTGTCTATTCTTTGCTCAAAGAGTAAAAGAAAGCTCGCAAGATTTCTTTTTAAAGAATTTTTTTTATGTTTTCCGCATTATTTTTGATTGCTTTTCTCTTATTTGAAGTACTTTTTGGGCTCTTAAAAGTTTAAAAAAGCTTAAACCTTAAAAAAGAAAATGGAAATCGATTTAGCTTATGAAAGCATTCAGGAGTTCCCTTGTTATAAATTTAACTTGAATGTGGCTTTACTTTAAAAAACTACCATAGAGTACTGTAATTTTTGAAGACAGATAGAGAGCAAACGTTATTTCCTTGAAAATCTTCGACAAAGAAGTACACGTTTTTAAATAATATAAATGCTCAGCAACTTTAAGCGAAATCTCCCTTGTTTCTATAGCTTGGAACGCAACATTTCAGCTTGTGGTGGGATCATTTTTTTTCAGTGAAATTTCAGTGAAATTGCAATTGTAAATGGGCTGTGGCTCCTCTTCAGCTGCAGAAGTGGCGCCAGCTGAAATAACTGAGCCATCCCCCACTTCTGATGTTCCGTCGGATCCCAAGATTCCGAGCAGCTACCGAACGTCGATTATCAGTCTACAGATACCAACTGAGTTTGGTGATGATGTCAGTTCAGATGCCTTGAGGTGAATCATTGAATGTATATTTATATTAGAATAATATACTTTTCTTCCTATTAAATACTAAATAACTAGCTGAAAATAATCGGAAACTCTGCATCTATGGCTGTTTAATAAGATGAATGCTTTGAACAAACTGATGCAACAAGCTGCAATTTGACTAGAAGCTGTTATTTGCGCCGTTATGTTAAATTACCTTATTCTGAAACCTTGATGCTATTTATTATAGGAAACAGAAATTCATGCAGCTCATTTCAGTTCATTCCATTTCATTTCAGCGACAATTTCAGATCTTTTTGCAAACAATATGGTTCATTTTAAAAAAGGCTATGTTTATATGTTTGTGGCGGGTTCGAATAGGCTTTGTTTGAAAGCACATTCTTCCAAATAAACATAGGTTCACATACATTTTTTGAATTATCCCGTTTTAGATTAAGTTTTAAAAAGGTTTTGACATTGAAAAAATTTAAAAAAAGATTTGCACTTTAAATACATTTTGATACACATAAATGAACTTCTAAAAAATAATTTGAAATAAAAATACCTGTATTTATTTGAAAAACATGTTGAAAAAAAGTCCAAAAAAAGATAGTCTCACAACTATTTATTTTATTTTTTCCTGTTTTTAAAATATTCTTTTGTTTAAAATATTAAAATACTCAAGCTTAACATAAGATGAGATAATTCATAAAATGTAATTGAATCTACGTTTATTTGGAGGAGTATCTGGTGATATTTTCAGAGTTCCCAATCAGAGTTTCATCGAACTAAATTTTTAGAAAGCTCTCAAAGTGTAGATCACTCTGGGTTTAATGATATCCATTTTATTTCTTCCGTTAGACACTGTGAAGTAGACATGATGACGCAAAAAGCTTTTAGGAACCGCTTATTTCACGGCGTCTACTTAGAATGTAGTGGGGAGCTGTTGAACTTATTCAGGAGAGGAGCACCCGCCATACACTGAGAATAACGGTTTGTGAGGTTGAGCTGGCACGAAATGTGCAATTGAAGATTTCTATTAAAGCAACCGCACCTTCTCATTGGGCTGACCAGCGCTTAAAATTTTTTAAAATGAAAGTTACTGTTTTTTTTTGATTACTGGTAAAGGTTTACTTATCTTTGGTAAAGATAAGGTAAAGCTGCTCTTATGATAATCCGAGTTTTAAAACAAGATCAGTAGCGTTGCTGCACCTGAAACTGCCGTCTCTGCATAACAAGTTTTAGTCTAACAAGTTTTATAACAAGTTTTAGTCTAATGCTATATTAATTTGTTCAATGAATTTGAATTTTTTGAATGTTTTTTTGACAGCTTCATAGGAAAGGTTTGTATGGCTGATCAGTTTCAAGCTAGGCATCAGAAGGTAGCAAGAACCAATCTTCATGGTCTAATCCACACCATCCCGTATACTGTCCAGCTTGGAAATAACGAATATACTTAGTTTCTTAATATGTAATCTAACATCATAAAACTCACCAAGTTTCACTAAACACTTAGGTAGCGATTCCAGCGATCGGTCCGATGCTCAAGAAGAAAATGTGGACTACCTATATGCAACAGACGTCACCCTCCAATGGTTGCTGGAACGAATTGCAGATAAATTCAAGAAAACAATTCCCGCAGACCCACAATGGATAATCGAGAGGCTGAATAGACCAAGCTGGGATCGTGAGTAATTGTGTCTGTTCATTTGTATTTTCTTCGATTCCAGTCGACTATGCCACGTCGTCAGTGGTTCGAGTAACATTCGGATGGGATGATGATGGCCTTCCGAGAAGTGTTGTTCTGAAAACTCCCGTGGCAAGGGACCAGAGAGACGATGAAGAGGGCAAATATCATTATATTATGTTCAAGAGGTTAGTAACTTATGGCATTTTGAGGACACCTTCCCAGGAAATGAGCAACTTGGCCAACGAACAGGGGTGAAGCTGACAAAATGAAGATAGCCCTTTCCATTCCATTGGCAGCTCATTAACCTAGGCAAGATTTTCGCTCTTCGACCTTGCTAGCGCATTTCCTGGTTTGCAAGGCGTGTTTGCAAGTGCTTTCAGAGTGCAATTAGCCCATCTCAAACTTATAATTTGCGCGAAATTCGCTGATTTAGTTGTGAGTGATTAACTACTATTTCTTCATTTTTAATACTTTCTTCTGAAGCTGAATAAAATCAAAATCAGATTATCCGATTTACGAAATTGGATTTTTGGAACTCTTAAAAATTAGGAACATAACGTTTTCATAAAGAAATTTTAAAAGTTGATTTTCGCAAAGCTTCTGCTCTCTCAGAAGCACTTTCCTTAGCAAAAATACGACAAATTTTGCACTAATGATCGAATCAGATCACATCGATACTCAGGATTCTTAAACGCATACGTTACGAGCCCAAAAAGGGAGATGTGGTATTTCCAGCGTCACATTGTTCGAAGACTCTGTTTGCCTGTTCTAATGAAATTCTATTGAAATTCCTTCTATTAAAATTGCTTTCCAGAGAATGCAATGTCTACGAATGGACGCAGAAGTTTCCCAAACTAGTAGCACCGAACATCATCCACATCAAGAAGCATTCGAAGGAGGGCAGTGGTGTTGTAGTGATGGAAGACGTTTCTGAGAAAGGGCAAGAACAGGATCCAGTCAAGGGGTTGTCGGTGAGAAATGAGAAAAAAGTGAAAACCTGGGAAAAAGAGAAATTCTTGATTTGATTTGAAGTTGGTGGGGCGGGAGAGAGAGAGAGAGAGAGAGATCGGAGAATTGTATAGGAGGAAGACAGTGGCCATGCAATGTTGGCCATGCAATGTTACGGATCAATATCTCCGCTAAAAGGCATAATTTATCTTAAACTTATTTATGACACTCAAAATAAGACCGTTTCGTCTCGTCTTCGTCTTTAATTCGCCTGACGCAGAGATAGACATTGTGTTGGTGCACTTGTTCAACTTTTTTATTCTGTAAGACGAAAGCAAGACTAATTGAAAGGCGAACGAAGACGAGACAAAAGACAAGAAGACGTAAGCCCAGACGAAAGACGACTTTTTGTCTTCGTCTTTCGTTGAAGCCTTAGTGTTATGTTAGTACGAAGTCGTTGAGAGAAACGAAGGTTTATGTAGAAGGAGACTCGAGTTGGAATAATAGTCACGAACAAACAACAAACTGATTAATTAGAGTTCAATAGCCACGTCGTTGTGAAGGGTCGTGACATTGCCAACGTGGAAGGTCACGTGCCTTCCCAACACTGGGCGTTCTTCTTGAATTACAGTCGAACAATGATCCAAATGATCCATCGTTTACTAAGTGTTCACCCGCCGTTTGAAACATTTTAAAAAGTACAAACCTACTTGTTTGGTCCGTTCCCGTGAGCTTGTGCGTCGTGAGCTCGAGCCACAACTAACAATACAATTTTGACCCTCGGCAATGGTTGTCGAGATTCAAACGATGTGGCGTCCTACAATCTAAAATGAGCCTGCAGATCATAAACAGATGCATAGAAATTCCGTGAAAGTCTTCTGGATTCTTAAAAAAGAACAGGAATCTAAATCGTCATCGTTGTTGAAGTTTTCAGCAATCAAACATTCAAAAAAAATTGAAAAAGTAACTGCAAATATAACAAAAAAATTTATGACATTTCGAAGAACTTGGCTGAGAGTTGTGCAATACGATGATATCATGATCTCAGTTCCTGGGTATTAGAGGCGAGCCCTCCTTTTGTCGATGCGAAATCACACCACTAAGAAATTTAAAGCAATGATTCCGATGGGTTGGCTGAAAGAATTGAAAAAAGCCGAAAATCTCTTTAGAATATCGAACATTAAATATACCAATTAAAATAATTGGTAGATTTATTATACAATAATAAACTATGCACGATTGAGCAATTTCGGAATAACGTGATTTTTGAACCGAAACAATTTATAAGAATTCTCATCTGTCTAGTATAAAACGATACAATTAGTTAAGTTATTTCAGCTCGAAGTTGTTCGCGACCTGCTGAAACAAATCGCGTACCTCCATTCTGTATCACTGAAACACACCTCCTGGAGCACACTTGTAGCCGATCTGCCTCCTTCTTATTACACACACACAATTGGAAATTTCGATGAAACGATGAACTTCTTCGAAAGACAGGATGTGGATCATTCGAGATTTGTGGTGAGTGGAGTAAGGCTTGCACGAAAGACGAAGACAAATATTCGTCTTCGTTTTGTCTTTCAGTTCCTTATGCATTCGTCTTACGCAATAAACGCAAGTATAAACGCAAGTATAAACGCAAGACTTACGCAAGACGGAGAAATTCAAGACGAAGACGAAGACAAACGAGACGGCCATATTTCGTCTTTCGTGGAAGCCTTAGAGTAGGGAACCAGTTTCCATAGCTGTTTTAGTACCCGATAATGAAACAAATTGAAATATTCCATTTTATTCGAAGGCTTTTGATTTTCGGATTTCTCTACATGATTAATATATTGATTAAATCGTCTTCCAGCACATTGGGAAATATTTCTCCGACGAATACCTTCATTCAACTGCCACTGAAACTACGGAACTGCTGGGTATACCGAAAGTTTTGGTGCACGGCGAGCCATATGCGAGTAACGTTTTTACGAAAATGGAGGGGAAAGAGCAGAGGATATTTTCACTGATTGATTGGACAGGTTAGAGGAAGAAAATTAGACACCGGAGAGCATAAATGGGAGTTCGATAAGAGCAGAGGTGCAATAGAAAATAGAGAGCGCGCATGAACTTTGCCGCTTTCATGAGGCAAAAACAACGTTTTTTTTTAGAATTTATCTTTATTTTTCAATGTTTTCGTACGGATCCAGATTGTTTGCCGAAATTATATTTCAGTTGTGAATGCTCGGTGTCAAGAAGCTGAGAATGGTAAGAATGAAAAATGGAATTCGGTCCCAAGTATGTGTGCTTCTGGAATCACAGCATCAGGGAACACTGTTCGTTTTCGTCCAGCTCAAAGTGAAAAACCATCAGAAGTATAATACGAATTGTTGGGAGGAAGCTTCCTTGTGCCAATTCACTCTTCAGAACAACTCAATGAGCCATCAGCAAGGCGGTGCCCGAGCCCATAGAGCAATATATGATACGTGGAGCAGTGTTGTTGATCCAAATACCGACTACTTATCTCTATCGATGCGTACCCCGATCGAATGATCATTGATAGTTGAGTAGTTAATAGGAGACGGATTTAACCGACTTTCGGATGCAATGCAACACTCTGTATTTAAATTCATTTTAATACAAGAGCAGTCACTGCAGATTCTAGGAAATACGGGTTTCTGGATGAGACAAAGCGATAAATTTTGTATTACGGTAGTTCATGCCTTTTTCAATAATAGTGATTTATTGTTCTAGCCGAAACGTAGTTTCTTTTTAATTTTTAATAAAATTGAAACTGCTAGACGTGCAGGAGATGGAAGGAAACGCGCGGCAACTTGAAGCTAAGTGTTTTCCCATCTGGCCAGGAGCTATGTATGTGAGTCCCAGATTCTTAACGGATGGATGAATAATTGCTGAACTTACTGCGCGGACACTTTGAAGGATTCGTATTGAATCTAAATATAGTCTGAACAGATAGTATTCAGATTTCTAGGTTTTAAGTTTAACTGAGTGAAGTAACGAAACATGCCATTCCCTTACCAATATGACCAATTTCAGAAGGGCACTCTGGTTGTTTTGCGGAAGACGTGGCGAAAATAATCTGCTGGAATTTGAATGCGAAAGAAAGAGCGAACAATACGAGCTCACTTCTCGAAGGATATCATTTTCATTTGGCAAGGTAATGAATCGCTAAAGTGCTTCTTTTCCTAAAAATCTGTTACTTTCATTATTGCGGCTTTCAGCTGGCATCAATTTGAACTGAAACAGATTTTAGCCTTAAAAATCATCCATCATTCTTTGCATATGCAAATTACTTGGATACTTGGAAGCCCGGTATTCGGCTGCGGATGTTCTCTTTCCATTTGTTTCGGTCCTGCGCGGCATGGGACCCGTCGCCGTCGGGAGTATGATCATTTGTCATTTGCCAAATATTATTTGGAACAGGGAATTTTATGATGAATTATTAGTACACATTATAACAAGGCTTGCTATCAGGGTCTATTCGGGACGACCACGGACCGCCGCGTTGCTTTCTTCAAAATGAAGATTAATGTTTGAAAATGATCGTAAATTGACGATCTCGGCGAGTTTTCCTAAACTGTTTGCTATCAAGTGATACAGTTGAAGAAGGATCGGTTGAAAAGCTGGCGGGCTGAGGAAATCAACCCGATATCTGCCGGTCGGATACTTATCGCCTTCTGGTCTGATGTCCAGTTGTTACATAGATTTAAATTTATGCTTTAGGTATGCAACGAGCAATGCTATGCAATTTGCGATTAATTTTCTATCTTAGACAAGATGCGAATTGGCCCGCCTAGGCCCATCTTGGCTCGGATTTGTTTTACAATTTCTAAACGAAAGCGACCCGAAAACTGCAACATGTGACTTTGAGAAGTGAATATTTAAAAAGCGGTTTTCAGTACAAATTGAAAGCATTGAAATTGCACTAATGAGTTACTGAAAGCTTAAATGTTCTGAAAATAATTGTTATAGTAGAGAGGGTTCAGATTGGGCGACGACGCTGGCAATTCCCCATCGAAGCACCCTAGAAGCTGTAATTACTCTGAAACTGAGCGGATCTATTCCAAATTTGATAAAAGCTGAAAACATGAACCGGAAATTAATAAAACAATACCGAAAGTGTGTCAGTCGCAAACACAATTGCGTTAGCGTTGTATCTCCGTTGTTAAAAATCGTCGTGTATATTGTATTGCCAAGAGATAAGTTACAATGATTATCAAATGCTTCACATTTTCTTTTTTTTTTATCTTTAACCAAAGTCTTCTTTCAGATATTATGACGGTGACTGCCCGTTTACAGTGGATATAATCCAGCGTGCTTATGAAATATTCGTCCCACTTGCCATGGTATCTTTATGCGGAAAAGTGATGAGCGTGAAGAATAAAACGGAAAAGGAGCCACTGATCGAGAGGTCGAAAAGCCTAATTCAGCAGGTTTATGCAATGGAGCGACTTAATGAGTAATTATTGAAATAGCAATTGTTATAATACTTCTAAATTCATTAAGAGCTTTATTAAAATGGAAGCATTTCAAGCATATTCGCAACTCTTTTCAAAATCATATTCGGTAGAAATGAAAACGGAAGAAACTTGACGTGAAACATCTTAATTTTCCGTTAAATATTAAACACCTTGTGCGTAGATTACAGTGTTTCCTCGGGTTACCGTATATCCTGAACCCTTTTTTTCCTGAAATCATACTTGTGGTCTGGGGGGGGGGGGGCTAACGCGTAGAACCTTCTGCGAAACTGGCTCGATATTAGAAGCAAATTGCAGATCTCAGAATATTTCATAAGAAAGGCATTTCATAGTAACGGCAGGTCAAAGAAGCACATCGAACTATACGCCTTCAAACAACCTGTCCCATAAATACCGGGCTCGGCTACATTACCCACCGTGCTTCAATATGGTATGGTCTGAATTATTAGGTGCTAACATAAATTGAGGATCAGATGCCCAAAACTGGCACAAACTTGTTATAGCTGCCCATTTCCGAGCAAGTGCCAGTTAACGGACTGCTGATGTTTGCGCAATCCGGCTATTTCATTCCCACTCTCAGCGTTGGACAGTGTGAGTAATTGTATAAAATCGTAAACTCAGCGAGCTCTGCAATTCGCATTATGAAGAAGGTTATGGTCTCGCCCCTGCTTGGCCCTTATCACAAGTAGTGAAAATTGAAATTTGTGCGGAAGCTAGGGCATGCCCGTTTTTTTCTTTCCTATTTTTATCATCTATTCAGAAAACCAAATTGGTGACCTAACTTTTCCCAATTCTAATGCATCCTCTGCCACATTCCACATTCTATCTTCAGAGGATGAGCTCATTTTTAAGCCCACTGCTTTAATTTTGTTTCCGCAGACTGCGTGGAGACATTTCCCTTGTGTTAAGAATACGAAGATGTGGACGGGTGTTCGGTATCACACTATACAGTAATCTTTTGCGAGTGCAATTCAAATCTTGTATTTATCTTTGAATGAAAAAACACATTTTCCTGTCTGCTCTTTTTTTTGGTCAACGTCCTATTCATGACGCCGTTATGGTAGCTGTTTTGAAGCAGTTTCTGACTGGCACTAGCAACATTTAAGAGTTAGTGAAGAGCTTTATTGAAGAATACTAGGAACTAAGTAGATACATAACAAAAGAAATTATTGGTTTCGAAAAGAGTTACGAGTTGTCATTTGTTTCTCAGAATAATGCTTGCCTTTCAATACAGGTTTCACGTTTTCGAACAGTTATACCTGATGAGCCACGTCAATTCACAATTTTCACGGAATAAGGCATTCAAATATTGAATGCAATGTGCTCCATACAGGGCGTCTAATAGTTTGGAGACTTTTGTTTTGGAGTTATAAAAAAAACGAAACACGAGGGGTTACAGTGAAGCAATCTTTATTTTCTAATAGAATAGAACATAGGAAACAATTATTTAAGAAGATCTTCTAAAATTGATCCTTCGACCTCGATGCACGCTTTCAATCGAATCGGATTCGACAGATTCGACAGTGCGCCGCAGCTAGTCGAGTTCCAAATCCTCACAGGCATCTGAAGCAGCGGCAGCTTCACAGACTTTACAGTTGTATGAGATTGAGCCAATCTATCTACAGATGCGAATCCGGTCCATACCATAGCCGATCGTGGCAATATCTCGTTGAATGCCAGACGACGCTTTGGGGACTTTGGTTGATCTACTGAAAGTAGTTGTCGATGGTTCTCTAGGTTCGGAAGCGTTCTGATAGTGAAGATTCAAAAATGAAGATGGAAACAATAACTGGTCAGACCCAAGTCCGGTTTCACGATTTTCTGAACGGTGGTTCTGCCGATTCCCAGCAATGCTGACATCTTGTTCATGCTGACAACATCGTTCCGAATTATTCTCTTCTTGATGATTCCACGAATCGGGCAGTGTGAAGGCGTCCTGTTTTCGAGATCTCCTAGACATTTCCTCTTGTTTTGAGCCACTTGACCACTTTGTAGACGGTAGACTTTGGATTATTGGGCCAATGCGTAGAAGCTCTGATAATGAGTGATGCACGTAAAGCGATGACACATGCTTGCAATATATGCTCTCTATTTTTGAAAATTTTCGAAAAACGAAAACAAGAGAAATCTCCATAATTGTATGCCACCCTGTAAAGCGGAAATTCGAACGTTGTAAGCTGACGATTTCAGAGAAATCTGACCGCATCTGATGTTTCCTATTCTCCATGTTTCAGATTCTTCACTCGAATATTGTCTTTCTCATTTTTCAATTTGTTCTCCCGTCGTTTTGAGAATAATATTTTTTACTATGAAATGTTCGATAAATTGTAATATTCGTGCATTGTGTTACTTTCATTTTTCGATGCATTTGTCAGAAATGTCTTTACCAAAACTATTTATAGAATAAATTAATTAAAGATATGTTGAAAAACACAGTATTCTACAAATAATTGAGGAAGTTTCAGAAAGACTGGAAATCATTGCACCTTCACTGTTTTCTTCACAAATGAGTTTTGCTCGGATGATTTTGGGAAATAATTTAATACTTCTGCGGAAGCGCTTCCGCTGCCTGCTTGTTTGGCTCAGTTTGGGCGACGTCTTCGATTTTACGGACACTGAAAAGCAGAGCATAATATTGAACCTGACAACTGTAAAACTCACCTGAAAGTGACTTTGTATCTGATGTCAAAAAACGCGCATCCATGGAAACAGATGTTTAAGAACACTCCACTGTATTCACAGAGAGCGAACACGTCGTATGCTGAATACAATTATTCAAGTTGGTGTAAAACTGGTGGGACGTCATCAGTGGTGAGATTCTGTGTTCCGTGACTCGGACCGCCCACACTACGCAAACACCGACGTCGAATAAGTATTAGTGGAATAGAAAGCAGCCTTACCGCGCTCTACTGGGCTTATGAAAAGTTGGAAGAGCCGGCGCGTCGGAAACTCAACCATGGTCCCACGGCCATCAGTCTCAAGTTAATTTTTTTCTATCAGTTGCTTGATTTTTAAAAATAAAAGCAGCATGTTTAGTTATAGAAAAAGATGGATCTCTGAAAATACGAAATCATTCACAACAGAAGACGAACACGGACGAGAACTGTGAGAAATAGATGACACAAGAGAAATGTATTACGTATCACGACAACGAAAATTTATTTTTTTTCTGAAAATCTGTGAAACTCTGAAAATAAATGAAAGCGAAAACCTGTTTCTGTTCGGATTCTTACAGACATAAAACGTTTCGCTACATTTCTCAATTGATATGAACTGGTGAGGTGAGAAAATCATGTACTGAACTTCTCCATGACCATGTACATACCAACACGATATGAAACAGATGCTTACCCCAAGTGATGCATTTCCGCCAGTAGAGAAGGAAAGAAGCAATAAGAATTGGAGTTGACAAGATGTACAGAGATGTAAATAAAATCTTCAAATAGTACGATAGACGCCCCTGAAATCCAAAAATTTCGTATAGAATGATTTCCTGGAATATGCTTCAATTATTCTGAAATTTTGCTGACACATTCTTTGATGTATGTTATTGCTTACTGTCTATGGCAAGCTGAGCACATTTCTATATAAAAGCATGGAAAATTTTAGTCTGAAATTTCAATGATTCTGTAGATGCCCTCCACCTCCCTGAACGCAGCTCTGAATGAATATCAGAAAATACTACTACTGCTCTGCTCTATCGAAAGTTGTCTGGAAAGTGGTGAGGCAAAATAAATTCGTGATGAGCTGTACAAATAATGTATATTGATTCTTGCTTCTGGGATAATTTTTCATCAGGGATAACAATTAACAAGAATTCTGGAAGGAACTTCCAATCTTATTGGAGACGCTCGTTCCTCCTTTTTTTTCATTCTGTCTCGGCACATTTATAATAATTCTTTTTGAGAAATTGGTGGGAAACTGAACTTGTGAAGCAGAAATCGATTTGGACGAACACTCGATTAGAATCAGCACAACACTAGATTCATTTTAAGATCTCCCCCTTGAACTTACATATGGATTCAAGTAATACAAGGAGTGAGCATGGCAGAAAATGTTGGATACCATATGAACGATTCCACAAATTCCGAACACGTAGAAAAAGATGACGTGCACTTCTGAAACGTCTCTTTTGAATGGTAGGCAAATGGTGTATGCATACTAAGCGCCGGACTTGACGACAGTTCAGTTAAGCTCCTTTCATTTGTATGCATGAGTAAGGCTTCCACGAAAGACGAAAACAAAAAGTCTTCTTTCGTCTCATCGTCTTTCGTCTCGTCGTCGTTCGTCTTTCAGTCCGTCTTGCATTCGTCTTACCCGGTAAAAAAGTTGTGCATGTGTGTCTATTTCAATGTCTATTTCAGCGTCAGACGAATTCAAGACAAAGACGAAGACGAGATGAGACGGTCTTATTTCGTCTTTCGTGGAAGCCTTATGCGTTAGAACAGAGTATTAGGAAAGGAGGTTATGTGCAAAATTGGGAATGCCTCTCCTCTATTGAAAACTCAACATATTTCTTATGATCCTTCGTTCCGGACAGGCCACCACTGTTCAAGAAAAGGACTTACGAATGTTCTCTCTTTCTCCGATAATTGATAGTCCTGAGAGGAAAATGAGCTCCAGAAGACCTACGACAAAATACAGATAGCGACTAAGCTCGTACAACCAGACACGTTTATAGTTTACATTTCTCATTCTTTTGTATCGAGAGACTGAAAATTGTATTGTTATTATTATTTCAGTTTTGAAAACTAATTTTTCAAATTCAATTTTCGTTAAATAATTTTTCGAAGCGTTCATCTGAAATGCATTAATTGCGGTCAGGCCACTCCAATTGTGCATTTTCAGAAGGCATTGCCGTGTCGGCTGTGATGCCACAAATAAATTACGTACATCCAGTGATAAGCTCGACGACTCGAATCGGTACATGGAACAGAAGAAAAAGTTGCCAAAAAGTACGCTCCACCGGCAAATTGATGATTCTGGAGAGGGATGGAAGACGGGCGCGCTGAAACACGAATAAGCATTCATTATCAAGTTATTCGAGAAATGTGCATTCAAGTTAGGAGGCTTAATTTTTAAAAAATTTATCAGAGTTAACAATTTATTTTGGGAATGGCGGAAATTCGAAAAAAGAAGTTCTGCGACATCAATAAATGCTCAATTAGTTTGCTACATAGAAGGTTCTTAGCTAAAAGTACGGATTGTTTGATGTACAATTTCTTTAAAAACTGTTCATTAAAGACAGGTCGATCCAGTTGAGTTTTTTGTACTGATTGAGACGCTGATTACATCTGTGAGAGTGTTTTAAATTTCCAACCGAGTTGTGATCTCTTTCAAAGTACCATCAAATTATAGGTTCCACACGGAGTACATATATCGACATGCTATGGATGTTTGAGGTTAAGAATAAGATCTCATGCGGGGTAAGAATAGCACTTAATGCTTTCATAACTCAGGCGTTTTCAGCGTTTAACAACATCATTACCATATTTCTAGCCCATGAGATGTACTACACGCGCCAGAGATCTTATGAATGACCCAAAATTATCAAGTTTGGAAAATTTCAGTCATTTTCAGCCAATTTTTAGTTTAAAAATCAAAATTGATTCTCCCATTAGCTTTTAGTACGGTTTTCATGAATAAGACCTCGGAAACTGCACTCAAAAGATCTCGGCCACCTACCATCTTTGTAATTGTGTGTAAATGGAAGCATCAAGAAATAACTCACCCCACACTGCCAATTATAGTTACTTATTTCATCATTATGAAAGATAAGAGCAATGGCAATGGCTGAAATTGATCCAAACATTGGAGGAATGAAACCGGCAAGAAACACTTCCACTGGGTTCAGTCTGGAATCTATTCACTAATATTGAATCGCTTTTCCGTTGTGCACTTCTATTTTTTCTCTGAACCTACAATTAGATCCTTTGCTGCTATTGAGCAGCAAAGGATCTACTGGTCCAATCAAAATCAAAACTACAACTTTAATAGACATTGTTTTCCAAAGTTATTAAGACATTCCAGAATGTTCTAGAACAGCAGTGTAGCCGCGAACTACCATGAGATGGTCCGGCTCACTACATAAAGAAGTCTCAGTATACCGAGGAAATCGACTAACTACTTCATGGACAACAGTCGCCCAAGATCGCAAGGCATAGTTAGCTGTGATCCGCGCCCACAAAAGCGACTAACGGATCGAATAAGTAACTAAGTAACGCTTTTCAAACGTTTTTTTCCTGATGTTCACTTTAGTGTATCAAAATTTATTCAAAGTTCGACTGTTTTTAGCGGAAAACCATTTTCGAAAATAACATAACGAGATAATTCAAAAATGTGAGTGAACCTTTGTTTATTTGGAGGACAGTAGAATAACCAAAAGTTTCCACAAATAAAAGAATACCTGACAATTTCTGTAACTTTCTTTCCGTCCTTTATATACGGCTCAAATAGACCCATCCGATTGAGTGGCGGTGGCAACCGCCGACGGATTCCCTTCTCTGCTGCACACGTCAGAGAAGACATCTTGTCGGTATGGAAGGTGCTGGAATGAAAACAGATTTTGTTGAGGGTTTTTGGATTGAAGTTACAGCGGGAAAATAGTTGTGCAAGAGAAAAATTAAAAAAAAAAAAGAACAACGATTTCGCATTAATTCTCATTGAATTTACAACGAGTTGCATGGCAAGGGTTCACCGACAAAACGGACAAATATTTTCATATTTCACAAATTACTCTGAAGCTAAACTGTTCGGATTCTGAATTAGTTGCTCTTTATATCAATCCGATGACGCTGGAGATACTCTTCAATAGTGGCACACACCGCAGCGAATCATAAGTGTTCTCTTGAGAAAGTTAGAATGAAAAAAGAGCTTTCCAGAGGAAAATCATAGTTTGGTAACCGATGCATCATTACGAAGCGGTACGGTGCTCCTGCTCATTGAAGCGTTAAAATTCAGAGTGAGCCCAATTATAAAAACTTCATTAGAAGTACGGAATGGTCGGCTTCTAGAAGGATCTTAATTCCCGTGATTAATCATTAAAAGCTGTTGAGCACAAACAGTTAGCGTTTCTCTCTTAATTTGTACCACGAAAATAACCAAAATCAAAAGAAAATGATAAGAAAATTCGATTCATTTTCAAATTTTATGATTAGAAACAATGAATGAAGGATTAAATGAAATAAGCGGTAGATTGCGGTGTGAGGACTCCGTAGAAACGGGCTTTCATGATTCTTAGGGATAAATAGAGCAATATAATGAAACTTGGCTTTCAAAAAATTATGCAGTTCATATTCAGACGAACTACTAATGACCACAGTTGTTTTTATTTACATACTCATTTTGGATACTTGTCACTATGATAAGTTCCAAAAGTAGCTGAATATCTGAGACCCCCCGCACTTGCCGCGATACTCTTGTATGCTAACTATGGGCTCTGTATTCTGATAGTTTCTTATACGAGAGCTTGGAACTACGTATGTAACCAGACAGGGCAAATTGGTTAAGATAATAAACTTAGAGGCTTTCGGATATCGCATAGATTCTACTCTCATGATGAGTCTTAATCCCTGAAAATGTATGATCGCCACTTATGGATCTATAGATCTAACACGAGAACTCCCTTTAATATAACCAAGTTCAAGCTTTCAGTTTTTGCAGAATTCAGTCAAAAATTGTTGAAATAACAATTTTTGCAGCTAACAATATTTGGTCGAAGGCACCCATCAAAAAAGAGTCAAAGTGATCCCGTATCACCAAACATCTTCTCGGCTTTTCCAGAGCTCGTCCTCGGGCAATTGTCTTGGAACCAAATGAAAAGACACGACGACGACTACGATCATTGGAGTAAGAATCAAGGGCAGGAATTCTATCCACTTGAGATTCGCAGACGACATCATTCTCGTCGCACACGACCCACGAGGTGCCAGCCGAATGATCCAGGAAGACAGAAAGGTGCAAAAAAGTACGCCTCCAAATCAAAACTAACAAAAAAAGTGTTTAAAAAACTCAGAGCTCTGCACCACACGAAAAAGAAAAAAATTGGAATGGGCTGGACATATCATGCAAAGAACCGACGGATGATGCACAAAACGGATAAAAGAATGGATTCCTCGAGGCAAAAACCGATCTATTGGACAATCTCTCATGAGATGGTCCTCAGTAATCACTAATTTCTTCTTGTACCCCCATCGTCCAAAATCGCAAGACATGTCTAGCTGTGATAGTGCCCGCGATTAACGGATCACCTACAGTGCTGGCCATAAAGGCGTAATATTATGGTTTTTCGACCATATCTCATTCGATATAGAACGAATCAATCTGCTTTTTTTACAGTTTCTTTATCAAGCAACAATGTATCAGCTAAGAACATTTGGATTTGGATTGACCGAGTCAAAGCTCGGAACAGAACATCCTTGAGCACCTATGGGAGGAATTGGAGAGGAGATTGACCGGAAAAACTGCTTCATGCGTCGACGAGAAGTTCAAACTTCTCGAGGAGAAGTGGAAGAAAATTCCCCAATCAACCATCGACACTTTGATCGATTCCATGCCCCGTAGATGCCATGCAGTAATTGATGCAAATGGTTACACCACAAAATATGGAAATCTCGCAGACAGAACAATTTCTAAGAGCACGCAGTTTCATTAAAGAAATATGGGTTTTTGTTGTTTTCGTTCTTTTTCAAATTACTCCAGTATTCATTAGTCTCACAAATCCAAATGTTTTTAGCTGATGCATTGTTGCTTGAAAAGGAAACTGTGAAAAAATCAGATTGATTCGTTCTATATCGAATGAGATATGGTCGCAAAACCATAATATTACACCTTTATGGCCAGTACTGTAAGTATCCTAAGTAAGTACAGTGCTGGCCAAAAAGGCATTAATAAACAGTTTTTTCGAGATTACTTGGCTCACAGGTGAAGTACGGTCATGAAATTTTTTTGCATGTTTTTGAAGGTAAATCACGTTAACTGAAACTTTGATTTTGAAAAAAATGTATTTATTCGAAAATTGGAAAAGCCAAGTGAGCCAAGTAATCTCGAAAAATGCCTTTTTAACCAGCACTGTAGGTATATTTGGCATTGTGCCAGGCATTTGTGCTTACAGAAAACACAAATTTTTGATGATTATCTGCCAGTTTCTCTATTCCATTACAAGCTCATGCTACTGATTTTTAGCTCCATCTTTTTTGCACTGTAATTACCAGATAACGTCATTTGAAAATAGGATGAATACCGCATCGTTTTTCAAATGGCATTTCTCAAAATTCCGTGGGAACGGTTAGATCTTTAAAGCCACCAAATTTTTAAGGTTTATAGTGCGTTTTGTAGTGCTTGAAAAGAAAAATACGGAATCAATAAATATTTCAACAATTTTCTTATGCGCCTATGTAGAAAACTGTAATAATGCTTCTTCTCTGTTCTTCTCCCTCTTCTCCATTTTCACACTTTTTTATTCGAAACCGGAAATTGGACGGCGACAGCATCGAATGTTGTTTCTCCGTCGTTTTCCCACTCAAACCTTTTCCATTAGAAAAAAACCGATGAACGAGGATCACGACGGTTTTGGGGAAATCCAAAACTTTCAAATAGTTCAATACAAATAGTTCAATTCAAATAAATTCAAATTCAAATAGTTCAAATAGTCCAAAACTCCACCGAGTTCTACGATTTGATATTGGTCACGTCACTCTGATTCGGAGTACTTCTAAATTTACAGTACCGGCCATAAAGGTATCATATTATGGCCAGTATCGTATGTAGAATGAGAACCGGCAAGAAGAAGAGCATTGCGGGATGGTGATTTTTAGACAATGTAATCAGAAGCAGATAACTTATATGTCTGAAAGAGCTAGAAATGCATCTGGAGCAAGAAAGGCTGTGGGCAGCGACAGTGACGGTATTTCGAATGGGAACCATGATATGATACCTTTATGGCCGGTACCATATATGCTTCAAGAATTGCATTCAACTGCTTGTGAAGTGACAGAACTATAATACTGTTCTTTGAAAGAGCCTTTTTCGTAAAGTCAAATTCCTAGCGGTTTACTTCGCTTTCATAGGATGGTGACGCGGTAAATAAAATGTTATAGAGCGCAATTCGTATAACACACGGTGTATTGCGTCGACACTCAGCTAAAACAACGAGAACCGCTTGTCGTATGAAAATTGAAGCTCCTCTAGGTGAGTATGTCAAGAACATTCACTATGGGTGTCTCTCATTCTCAAATGTGAATTACGATATCTTCTCAATGGAGCAATTTTAGTTGGTATTTTTCCTCTGTAACGGCTCATTTTATAGACATCCGTGCATTCGAGAGCTCGAAAGAAAAGAAAAAGAAAAATACTATTTTGAGACCTTTTTTTCCGAGAATTGTTCTAAAACTGATAGAAAAATATTTTTTTAAAGAAGCCAATTTCTGAAACTTCTTACTTCTCGAAATCTTCCGAAGAAGTCGAAAAACTTAATCAAACAATAAGACTTATTTAAAAAAAGGTGGACTCCAGCCCGTTAGATGTATTTTTTTTTCACCGGAAGTCAGACCCTCACCTGATCGGCGGTGTACAGTACTTCCAAGAGCGGCAAATGCAAAAGAAAACAGTGAGATCACAGTCATTCGAGTTTTTGCTTATAATTTCTGGGTAGAAGCAAAATCGGCGATTCTCTTACAAGAATTACAAAATAGTTGCCAAAAATAAAAGACACATGACGTATTGGCGACGATGATAGGAAATGCGTAGAAAACAGAGGAATCAACGCGTATTTTAATGGTGATCCAATCTAGTTCTCAGGTTGCTAATAATCAAGTTGTGGTGAAATAGACCTACCGATTTCGAATCAAGAAGAGACGAATAAAACGAAAAAATTTGACAACGGGTGAGAGGAAAAAGGATTGTGGAAGCTTAAAGCTTAAGTGTTTCTTTTCAGAATTCTGAATCTTTCACCAGCTCACATAATTTAAGGATCGAAAGCGCAGCATCGCCAATAGTAAGTGCTGCCGCCACGGCAACACAAAACTAGCGCTAACTTCCCAAGCGTTAAGCATCTGCGTAATTTGTATGAACTACTGCGCGTTTTGCCCATCTCCTTGCGCCGAATTACGTGAGAAGTGGCCAGCAGGAAGAAGCATGGAGCATATCTTGAAACTTTAATATCAGTGTTGAGATCGCCCTCCCTTCCCTATTCATCTAATGTTGGAATTTGTACATTTATTTCCACAGCAATACTAGAAACTTTCTATTCCACAAAAATCAGAAGAAACAGAGATAAAAACAAGTACGGTTGCCTTTGATGGCCTCCTGTCTGCAAACACGCCGCTCTCACAAAACTACAAAAGATGGATACTTTAGAGTAAGCGATGGTGAGTTTCAGACAGGAACCTATCAAATCAGATGATTTTCAGTAAAAATACAACATATGAAGACAATCAAATGGCATTTTTAATACGAAAGCGACAAACGGTTATTCATTGAAAATTTGAAAAATTTTATCTGATGAGATACTTTCATTATATTATTAGAATTCCTTTGCGTTTGATTATAAAACTTTGTTGTCTTTACGGGTCTTGTTAAAAGTTTGAATCATGGTTTGCACGTCCCAAAAGATTATAATTCGACTACAAACGAGGGAGCCGGGTGATGAAGCGTATCTTTTATTAAAGGTTCACTTCTTCATGGTTCGTTAGCTGAGTGTCGACGCAATAAACCGTTTATGATACGAACTACCTGTTTCACACATGATTTTAGGCCACGCGAACTGCTACGCGTATCGAACAACGAAGATCTTCAAGAGAGTTGCGAAATAAATTTGTATTTTTTGGTAGAGAAAGTGCGCGTTGTTTGAAAAGTGAAAAGTCTTGAGAAACCAAGCTGTAACCAGAATAGCAAATATTCTAGCGCTCACTGCTGTTCATGTGTTCTACATTCGGCAATGTAGAACACCGTGGTACCAGCAATTAAAGTTCATCTTCAATAGTAGTGACACCAGACAGTGAGAAGTGTGAAAAGTAGGAAAGTCTTACGGTCTACACGAAAAAAGGATTCATAATCAGATTAAAAACAAAACTGGAAATTGAAACAGAGATAACTTTAGCGAAACAGAATAGGTCAATCCATAAAAAGGACAGATTTCCCAACGATCGTGTTCATCTTTTCTTCATTCAACTTTTCACACTCCATCAATTGTATCAATTTATTCGGAATCCTATCCTTCACACAAAGAGACAAAGAGACAGAGAGAGAAAGAGAGAGAGAGAGAGAGAGAGAGAGAGAGAGAGAGAGAGAGAGAGAGGCGCAGAGAGACAATATAATCGAATGAAGCTCTAAAGAGAAAATGAGAAAATCGGCGTAAATGGAAGTAGAAAAGAGAGAAATGAGTGTGATGAGAAAACTGGATCTGACTGGGACCGATTTGAGGTGAATTGGCATCAGTTTGTAGGAGGGAAAAGCCTTGAAGACGTTTATGGTATGAATGAAGAGGGGCAAACACGCGACGTCTGTGTATATTTGGTCGTATATCTTTGGATGCGTATAAAGAAGTAAGTTGAAACAATTGCTGTTGGTTGTTATCAAACATGCATATATAATATTAATTTTTAATTACGAAAACGTATTTTTTTCTTTAAAAAAAAAGAATTTTAAATTGAGAAGAAGTGAGCATTATACTGGAGGAGCTTCCGAAAAGTTCTGTGGTCAACTATTCAGGGCAAAGTGGAGAACAGAGCTGAACGACAGAGAGGCAAAGAGCACGGTATCTTCTTGTTAGAAGCACTGGTGGCTAAGGCTTCCACGAAAAACGAAATAAAGCCGTCTCGTCTCGTCTTCGTCTTGAATTCGTCTGACGCAGAGATAGACATTGTGTACAAAATACACAACTTTTTTATTGCGTAAGACGAATGCAAGACGAACTGAAAGACGAACGAAGATGAGGCAAAAGACGGGGAGACGAAAGACGACTTTTTGTTTCCGTCTTTCGTGGAAGCCTTACTAGTGGCAGACCGTTGCATATTCTGTACTTCTCTATTCCCAAAATTTGCAGAGACTTCTGATTTTCAAAAATATTAAAAAGTTGTCAACTGAACAAATTGCATTCATAATCTATCTGAGTTAGCTTAATTTTCTGAGATCGTTCATCTTTAGATTCAACAGAACGCATTTGCAACTGCTGACCCAAAGAAAACGGGTTATATTTGAAAAGTGGATAGAGGAATGAACAGCCTTTCCAACTTTTTTTCCCATCATAATTACGAATTGGGAATTTGATGACTCTAACCGCACCACTCAACAAGCTCATCATCACTTCCAACTGATTTTCGATAAGAGAAAAAACAAACTAAAGTAGAAAAATAGCGGAAACTCGGCCGAAGGATAATAGATTTTACGAGCATTTGTTTTTAGAGTCCAAAATCCTAATTTCGGCAAGATTGTTAAGAAAACACAATATATATTCACAAAAATACGGAAATCTATAAAGCTGAAATTTCTGGATCATCCTTAAAGATATTTGAAATTCTCATGACTTTTTTTCCAGAAATGAAAGTAAACGCTACTTTTTCTCAAAGCTTCCAGAGAGTAAAACGACTTGAGTGGACATATCTTGGAAAAGGATTAAGGCGTCGATCTCTGAATCGTCTTTTTCGCCTCTCTCGCTTCTTATCCCAGTCCTTCACTTTTAAAACTCGTCTTTAGCCTTCCGAATCATCCGTCTACCGATTGGCATTCGACTTTTTCAACTCGTCTATTTCCCCCTCACTGTATTCGCATTCATCTTGCCTGCTTGCTTGCTTTTCCCCGAAAATCTAAAAAGCAAAAACGTTTTCGAGAGAAATAGAAGATGCCCTTTCTGCGGGCGATTAGTTGAAACTGTTATTGAAGTCGTCGCACTAAAACCAGAATTGGTTCGAATTTTTTGTATACAAACAAGTGTATTTATAAGGAGGGGAGTGGGGAAGGGTCATCTGCCAGGAAATTAAACAATGGGTAGGAAAGAAAACGTCCAACTACGGAATGACTAATTAGCTAGGGAGAAGAAAATAAAATGATAAGAGGGGGAGAGACAGAGAGTATCAATCTGTTAATCACTATTCAGCTTTCGGTGTCCTGTCGTCGGTTACTCCGTATGGTCGTAAGGCTGGAATCTTTTCTTTCAGCCATCTCACGTAGAAAAGTTCTTGTCTCTGAAAATAATAAGGTAGAAATAATCAGCCAGAAATATTTAATAAATAAATGTATTTAATTTTTTCTTTAATTTTAATCTTAATTTTACTAATTTTAATAGCTTTTTAAAAAATACAATGGCGACGAAAGTTTCTTCTTGTGAAAAGTGTAACAGATGAAGAGAAATCACGTAAATGCAGAATTTCTAATTTTTTGAGAAGACATTCGTGACTTTTTCGGAGACCCGAAAAATATCATTTAAAAAAATTGTACCAACTGATATGAAACCTTTTTAATATAGCTCAATTTCAAAAATTTTTTGAACGAACCAACAAATTAAAGGAATGTACCATAGTTGATAACCAAACTTTAGAATATAGGATATTTCGGAATTGTAAGCTTTATGTTACTTTGTTTTTCATTTTTTCAGAAATATTTTAAATTATAGAATCAGTTTTTATTTTAATTGCTTAAGTTGAATATTATAAATGCTCTGTCTCGATACATAATTCGAATTTATTTGCTAAAGAGCAGAGATCTCGCAGTTTTTATCTCTCCGTTTTTATTTTCAATTGATTTTCGACTAACTTGATGTGGAGCAACAAGCGACGGGTTGTTCTGTATCGTGTAATAGGCGACGTGCATCGCTGAAAAGTTAGAAATTTAACTTTAAATACTCATTGAAAGCAGCCATACAAACGAGGAGACCAGCGAATAAGCCAAGTTCGGTGATTGTGCGCTTATTTACCATTTTCTGTAAGAAAGAGGATATTAAATTAAATTTTAAAAAAGAAAACAATAAAATTCATTATAAGAAACATAACGATATGTTCGGGAATACTTGGTGTTTTTATGCATATCAACGGTCACTAAAATTATACAGATTTAATACTCGTATAATTTTGATTTGTTTAGCGATGGATTTGTAGTATTCAACTAAATTTTGTTCTTAAGAGCAGCATTCGAAACTTTTCCGAAAAGATTTGAAGAGAAAAAGAACACGAATGAGCGAAAAACAAGAACTGAGAATATCTAAAATGATGACAATTCGGTGTTTACACTCGTTTGCCCGCTAGCTGTCCGCTACGTGACTATTATGACTTAATTGTCTTTTAGGGTTTTCCAGATTTTTTGATTCTTTGTACTACAAGAGTACAAAGCACTTTTGTAGTAAATAATTTCAAAATATCATTTTAAAATATGAGACGAAGCACACAAGAAAATAGGTCGAATGTGGAGAGAACACCTGAGAATTTGGAAGAAAAAGAGGATTTTTATCAGAATGCATATTTTTACAGCTGAAGAATACTTATTGACAATGAGTTAAGAAATATATGAACAGAAATTTTTTTTTTAAATGTACAAAGCGCAACAAATTGAACAAAGGTGTTTTGAGTTGAACATCGACGGAAATTGGATTTTGGAGAAAAATTTAGCCGCATATTACTTTTAAGGAGATATTGAGAGTGTTTAATATAATTTTATAATAAAAAATGAATGATATTTGGAAATAATATACACTTTTCTTTTTAATAACGAAGGGAGCAGCAGAAAGTTTATAGACACGAAGAAATTAAAAAAAAAGAAAAGCGTAATAACGGATCGACGTTTCACTTTTTCTCTCTGCGTCTTTCGGTTTTACGCGGTCTTTCTTTTAAAACAATTTCGTAAACTTAACTAAAACTTGTTAAGCTTCTTTATTTTTTCTCGAATAAACGACACATTTCGAAATGTCCGCCAAAAAAGTTTTCGTCAGTTTATTTTTTTCGTATTTTTCACAAAAATGCTTCGCTTAGCCTGGAGAATCTTAACATTTGCTTGAAAGCGATTGTTTCAGAATTCCAAATCGTGGTGGCTCGGGGTGCATAAGCTGAGAATCGTCGCGAAAAATCGTGTTCGATACAGAGTTATCAATTGTGAATACCGAAAAAAATCGCTTATGCTTCTTCAAAAAAATAAGCTTCTCCTCGGTTGTTTTTGAGTAGAGTAATTCTGTTGCTAGATTCTTCATTATATACAAATACTATCTAGGAAACAAGACAAACTTTAATAGCCGGGCGCAGTTCTGGGTGGTGGGCAGTGCGAACATCCTCCTGGAGCACCGGTTGATCCTCGTGCACCAGGTAATCCGTTGGCTCCTGGCCCTCCTGGAGCTCCATCGAATCCGTTGTCCCCAGGTGGTCCTGGTTGTCCTCTGTTCCCAGGTAATCCATCATTTCCTCTTGGTCCTTGGGGTCCTTGTTCTCCAGGTGCTCCGCGAATTCCAGGTGGTCCTGCTGGTGCTGGAACATCTCTGATTGTTCCAGGGATTCCGTCATCTCCACGTCTTCCAGTACGTCCAACATCTCCATCTGGTCCACGTTCTCCTTGCTCACCAGGTCTTCCACATCTTCCATTTCTTCCTGGCATTCCGTCTAATCCAGGTCTTCCTGCATTTCCTTGTGGTCCTGGATTTCCCGGTGGTCCAGGTGGTCCTGCAGGGCAATCAATTTCGAATTCATCCGCATTATCTTCCCCGTTCAAATCTCTGCCGTCTTGACCTGGCCTTCCGGCAGTTCCATCATGCCCATCCTTTCCTGGGCGCCCTGGGAATCCTGGCAGTCCTGCAATTCCGATACCACAGCTACAACAAGAATCAGAAGCAGAAGGTGCTGGTGTAGCAGTTTCATCGTATGGCGATAAGCCAGGGCGACTTCCGGAATAATAAGAGGGATGTGAAGTAGCTGAAATTCGACATGAACTTGGAAAATAGAAAAAGAACAAATATTATAGGCTATTAACGTCATTTTTTGTTTTCCACGTTATTTAGGTAAAGGAAAACGAGAAAATACCTTGATATCCAGCCTGACGTTTGACCAGTTTTGAATGTTTGGTAGATTGATAAATATGCTCAAGATTTTTCGCTCCGTTAACGCAGAATGCAACCTCAAATTGAACACTCACTCAAAGAAGAGCAACCACGTATAACTTACATCACTCTCAACCGAACTCTGAATATACTGGAGATACGTGTACAAGCCAGGAATCAGAATAATGCACATAATTCCGGCAGCCGCGCTAAAATTAATAAAAGAAACCCAATGATTTTAAGATGCACAAGCCATGCGTGATTACCTGACAACGATAGCCATGAAAGCCACTTTTCGAAGTTCATCTTCTTCTGAATGAACAAGTTTGGTTGAAACCATGCTTCCTTCTTCCGATCATTTAATTATTTTGGCCCGCTTTTATGTACCTCATGCTTATCACTTTACTGCTATATTACGATCCTACAACGGATGGAAACTGATGAAAAAAATTTTGGAAATTTTATAATGTGACGGATAATATTACAGTTTGGTTTATAGCGATAAAAGATGAAGAAAAAGTTCTGGAAAAAAATATTTAGACAGACTTAGAACAGAGGTTGAAAAAGGCGTGAGAGAGAAAAACCCGTTATGGGAGGAAATAAAGAAAAATGGAGTGGAGATTCAGAAGAGGTTTCAAAGAGATTAAAGGAGCGTTTACATATTAGAAAACTATCACTGGCAGTATTATCATTAGCCAGTTTACGACAATTTGATTTGTTCAGACAGCTTTGTCGTCGACACACATCAAACGCCAACGACTTGGATTGTGGAAGTATGTATCCAGCAGGAAGAATTAGTGATTGTCTCAGTTGCAGATCATCGGCTGATAGAACGAGACGTTGATTTTGGGTGAGACTCCGAAGAGCAGCATTCCGATGCGCGTTTTTCCGCAAAACTTCTGAAGAGCCACTTTCAAAAGAGTTTCGTCACGAATTTCGATCTTCATTGGTGCGTAGGAATGCTCGTTCGTTTCGTCGTACTTTGAAAGGTATTATAGAATTCAAAGTGGCGAGTTGAAAATGTGTTGGTCCTCGAATATCTTCCCGGCGTTACGTTCCACAGTTTTCTCAGTTTGCGGGCAATTTCAAATGTGGCTTCGAACATTGGATCTCTTCTCAAGTCATCATAATCATTTAATATTTCACTGGCATTTCGTTTCAATGATGACCGTTCCGATGATGGCGTGCTATAATTATCTGTTGGCACGGTCTGTGAATCACTGACGCCATTCTGAATTTATACAATAATTTGCATTTACGAAATTGATTGAGACCTACCATACTCAATGCAATGCACATTGATGATGACGGAATTTCATAAGCTTCTGCTACTTCCATTTTGACACCGTCATTCTCTAAAAATGGAAGTATACCATGTGATGTGACGGGTGTCGTTGCCGAAGTAGATTGTAGAGGGGAAGCGGCGGGTGCAGAAGATGTTGGTAGCGAGTTATCTTGCACCTCTTGAGCATAGGCAACGCGGACGTCTTCTGCATTTTGTTGTTTCTGTCGCTCCCCTGCTCGCTGTTGCTCTAGTCGCTTTGCAGCAGCCTCTTTCTCGGCAAAATGCTTTCTGATTTCCCTTCGCTGACTTAGATAAGCCGAATTGTTCACAATGTAGACGCTATTCTTATCCATACCGCCCGGGTCGAGCCCATAAAGCTTCACTTCCTAGAGATAAATCAAAAATCGGCGCCGTCAATAGTATACATATACTGTTTTTAGAATAAGTAAAATATCGTTAACATAAATTAAAAATTTTTACTATAAAACGAATATTTTTACAATCAGTAGTCAATACAGTTTTCTTTAAAGTGCATTTTCAATTCGAATTCGCGTAGACTAAAAGGATGGCTCAGAGGTATTCTTTGGGATTGACATCCGGTGAGCATGACGGCCACTCCAAGGCGGAGTTGGCTTCTGTCTTCTTCGCTTCTTCGCTTTCTGGTCGAGTTTCAGTTTGGGTGCCGACTTTATGGCTTCTTGAACAATGCGTCCAGAAGAGTGGATAGCTCGGAGAACAGCGCTTTCCGATACCGAAAGCTGAAATCAGTCTTTATGCTACTGTCTGACTTGGTGGAGTTGCGCAGAATGCTTTAAATGGCGCGGTGTTCACGACTGGACAGTTTCTTTGGTCTTCCGAAACGTGGAGCAATACCAGAAAATGGATTGCGAACATAGGTGAAGACAGTTTTGACACTCCCTCCTAGCGGGCGGGCGATCGAAGTTCTTGATATTCCTCTAGCGATAAGAACATCATTTTGAGCTCGTTCAGCGGCGGATAAGGGAGAACAGCGTGTGGTATTAGGTTGAACACAAAGTTATGGCGTTTTTATGTTGTTTACTTTTGTGAAAGATTATTGAATAAAATGTTTGGTTATCTGTGGTCGTGTTATATATCATTTTAAAGAGCGTAATTCGCTCTATCTACTCGTCTTATTGATTTTTCCTTGAAAGAATTGTGTCACTTTTTATAGCACTTCAAAAAAGCATGGATAAAAGGCAAATTCGAACGATTTTCTTGTTCCAGTTCAAACTAGGCCGAAACGCTGTCGAGACAACTCGCGATATCAACGATGCATTTGGCCAAGAAACCACTAATAAACGTACGGCACAATGGTGGTTCACAAAATTCCGTAGCGGTGACGAGAGCCTCGAAGATGAAGAGCGTGCCGGCCGGCCGTCTGTGATCAATTGAGAGCCTTAATCGAAGCCGACCCTCTCAAATCAACACGAAAAGTTGCCGAAGAGCTCGTCGTTGACCAATCAACAGTCGTTCTTCATCTGAAGCAAATAGGCAAATCATAAAAGCTCGACAAATGGGTGCTGCACGAATTAAACGAAAATCAAAAAATCGTCGTTTTGAGGTGTCGTCCGCTCCTCTTTTACGCAACAAAAAATGATCCGTTTCTTGACCGGATCGTAACGTGTGATGAAAAGTGGATCCTCTACGACAACCGACAACGTTCCGCGCAGTGGTTGGATCGTGATGAGGCTCTCAAACACTTTCCGAAGCCAAAAATCCACCAAAAAAAGGTTATGGTGACTGTTTGGTGGTCTGCAGTCGGCCTCATTCACCGCAGCTTTCTAAATCCAGGCGAAACAATTACAGCAGAGAAGTACTGCCACCAAATTGACAAAATGCATCAGAAGTTACGATGTATGTGCCCGGCATTGATCAACAGAAAGGGGCGAATTCATCTCTAAAATAATGCTCGGACAAATCGGCCTTACAAAAGCTGAACGAATTAGGCTATGAGACTCTGCCTCATCCACCATACTCACCAGACCTCTCGCTCACCGATTACCACTTTTTCAAGCACCTCGACAACTTCCTTCGCGAGAAACGCTTCAAAAGCCAAGACGATGCCGAAAATGCCTGTAATGAGTTCGTCGCTTCCAGAAACCCGGACTTTTACGCTACCGGCATAAGGAAACTTGTTTCTCGTTGGCAAAAATGTATTGATTCTAATGGTTTTTATTTCGATTAATAAATTTGATTTTAAAAAAAGTTATGGTCATTAAAGTTGAAGGTTAAAAAACGACATAACTTTGTGTTCAACCTAATATTTTGGAAGAAAAAATGATAATGAAACAAAAATAAAGAAAAAAATGGCTTTTATACCCATTTACGGCTACCACAGTAACAATAACAATAACAGCCATTTTTTGACATTTTTGACTGCGTCGATTTTGATTTATCTACTCTAGATCACGTTCTGAACATCGGATCCGATTGAAATTTTTTACCTGTAAGTTTTTTTAAACGCCTGATCAAAGTGCATTAGTCGATTTTTTTTTCATTTCTACCAGAAGTTCCAGAACAGACAAAATCGATGGGGTGTCTATACTTTTGAAAGGCAATGTATTGGGTTGAGGAATAAGTTCGTAGAGTTTTTATATCATCTTTTGTTTCACAACAATTTTCTTGTTGTTTGGCAAAGTGTATATATTTATCTGATAGTGCTTTTTCTGCTCTACAGAAACGTGTTTTAAGTTTGTTCTGAAATTTTAATTTTTCATCATTTTTCAGGCTTAGAAATGAACTATCCAGGAGGCAAAAATCAGGATTTTCGACATCTACTCTTCTTCGCTTTTCATCGAAAGCAAAACGGCGTGTCTACTGCACAAAAATGGTTTGCAAAGTTTAAAAATGGCGACTTTAATCTTGAAGACACGCCTGGAAGCGGACGACCTGCAGAATTAGACGAAGAGCATCTGAAGGCACTATTGAAGGAAGATGGTCGCCAAACAAGTCGTGAATTGCCCGAAAAAATTAACTGTGATCAAAAGACAATCCTTAATCATCTTCATTCAATGTTCAAATAAATATTTGTGAAAAAAACTCTACGAACAAATACTTCCTTCACTTTTGAAAAAAAACCTGAAATCGGGCGATGGAACACATTATAACCACAAACAACTTTATTGGACACCGGTCTAGTAAAACTCAATTTCGCCGTAAATACATAGAATAGATTAATATAGAGATAACAGAAACAGAAATATCAGAAAATGAAACACTTAGAAAAGCCTCTCAATTTTGTTCTCAAAGTGACTCAGCTCGTCGTTGGTCTCGTCCTGTTCTGCAAAATAAAAGTAAGGATTCTGTGAGTTATAGGAAATGTGAAGACTAACGTGTGAGCAATTCGATTTGCTTATACTGTCGTCTTATTTTCGCTTTCAGAGCACAATTCTCATCTCTTAAATTTTCAATTTCAAAGTTCAAGTTAGTCTGATGACGTCCGAAACTATTTCCCAACGTCTCCTGACTCTTCAGGTTCTCCTCCAGTTGCACAATTATCTGACGACATCTGTCTAATTCTGATTGTGTTCTTGCCAATTCTCCGCTCAGCGCCGTTTTCGCACTTTCAATCGTTGCCATTCGGGATTGCTTCAATTCGGTCTCTTTTTCACATGCCTCCGCTCTATCCATCGCTCGTTTTCTTTCCATCAGAATCTCAGTCTTACTGTCCTGCACTGAGCTCTCATGCTTCTTCTTCCATTCCTCGCAATCTGCTAAAGCTTTTTTCAGACGAAGTGCCAGATTATCTGCATTCTTTTGTGCCGAACTCAGCTGTCTAGTTGTCTCTTGAAGTTGATTGGATTGCTTGCGAATTGTCATTTGAAGTGATTCTTTCTCCTGAAATAGAGCACTTTAACTAGACAAGAGCCGAATAAATTATAATTTTCTATATCCAAAACAGCTGTTAGCGTACACTGCTCTGAAAACAAAACGATGTCTTTCTTCTCGTCTTCGTTCATCTTTCAGTTCGTCTTACATTCGTCTTACGCAATAAAAACAGTTGTGCACTGTGTACAAAATGTATAATATTTTACTGGACCAAAACAATGTCCATCTCTGCGTCAGACGAATTCAAGACGAAAACGAGACGAGACGGTCTTATTTCGTTTTTCGTGGAAGCCTTAGAACCTCGCTTTTTATGGATTTCGACTTATTATAAAATATGCAGAGTTCACAAGATTCTTGCTAGTCGCCCTATAGAATATGCGGACCTACCTTTTCCAGATGAACGCTCATCTGACATGCAACTACACGGAATTTTCACAAATCATAGTTTCCATGCGAATTTCTGATGAAAATGTCAGAGAAACGACAGTGGTGAGCCACTAAGCAAAAACGTTTTAAACAAAATATGTCAGATTCTTTACCGTTCTCATTTATCAAAAAGCTCATTATCATTGAGATATTATAAGACTCTGAAAAAGAACTTTAGAGTCGAAATAATAGCCGATTTGAGAAATTAATATTACTTTTTAATGCAAAGTAAATGAAAAATTCTCAAAAAAAAATGTTTAACTACGCATTTTTAAACGCAGAAAATCATGTTTGGGAGTGTCAGCCAAGCACTTTCTGGATCACAACTGGAGTATTCAAAAATTTTGACTTCTGCACTACCGTTGTCGGTATGGTGGCGGGCCATCGACGACCACTATTGCAAGGAGTAAGACTTCTATTTGTTCGAAACTTCGGCCGTCTCGTCTCATCTCCATCTCAGTCTCGTCATCTTCTCCGTCTTGAATTCGTCTGACGCTGTGTTTTGACAGCTTTTTTATTGCGTAAGACGAATGCAAGACGAACAAAGACGACTTTTTGTCTTCGTCTTTCGTGGAAGCCTTAGCTAGTCTTACCGATTCCACAGCTGACAGCTGAGATTTGTAGACGTCCAATTCACGTTTCACCAACTGTAGATCTGTATTTAATGCCGTCTTTTCTCTGTAACAAAGAATACAGTTAGGAAAGCCTAGCTATTAGAAAGAAACCTTACTTTTCCAACTCTAGAATCCTCCTCTCTTTTTCCATAACTTGAGAGGTTGATGGAGATTTTTGTAGTCCAACAGATGAAACGATTGATGACGTCATATCATACGTGGAATCTCTTCTCCTCAACGAATACATTGACGACGTAAGATCCGGCACAGAATCCTTTCGACTACCCAACCCAATTGTTCTGATTGATGAAAAAGATCCAATTGACGAGAGAGAGTACTGTCTTCCCAATGTGGACAATCTTCCGGAACTTGATCTACCGTAATCAGAATCCACGCTTGATTCTCTTTGAAAAGTCTCAATCTGACTTTTTTGAGTGGAATTCTCATTTTCTAACTTGGAATTTCTCCTTTTTACATCTTCCACCTTTTGCTCCATTTCTTTAATTCTCTCTTTATGACTATCCTTAAGTTCTTTCACGCAATCAGCCATCATTGCTTCTTTATCTTCCAGTTTTCTTTCCAAACGGGATACCTCGTTTCGACGTTTACGGCATTCCTCCTTCTGAATTTGATTTAAGTTTCGAGTTCAACACTCTTCATTAAACTATTAGCGGTGTCTCTATCAAATTCTTTCTCTAAATTTTAAGAACGACTGATTCGTGTTTGTATCTAAATTGATTTTATCCATTGCTTTGGCCAATTTCAATGAGGATCCATTTCCCGAAGACCGTGAGCTACATAGTTAATTGATAAACGCAACATGTTTTCTCAAATTCCATCAATATCGAAGTTTTATTCTCTGATTTCAGGAATGCTTTCAACAAAATTTAGATGCCAACCCAAGATTTTGTATTCATGCTCCCTTTGTTGCATGGTTTGCAGATTTTATACCTTGTCGAACCTTATCCGACAATCCGGCATTCATTTTAATACAGAATCGCTCAAGGCTAAGTTGCACTCCCTAATTATTCCCTAACAAATAATTATTCCCTACTCCCTAACAGAATTCCTACAATCCGTCGATGAATGAGTCGGCTAAGGGATCAGCTAATTACTCTTAGTTTTTTCAACCTTCCAAGCCTCTGATGTGTAGCAATTTGCGTATTTCTTCAGTACAAATATGCAAAAATGGGAATGCTACATATGCTAATGCTAAGTGGAATTTTTTTCTCATGCTCATGAATATATGCTAGGGAATGGAAAAATGAGATATTCTGGTACTTCAACAAGAATGGTTTCAATAAGAAGGTATACTTAACGAGTAACAAGGACCCACCAACTCATCAATTTTATTCGCCTGCTTCTGAACTATCTCTTTGGCCGTCGTCAGTTCCTCATTTAGCTTCTCCATTTCTCTCTCAACTTTTCTTGTCGAATTCCTCTCATTCAAAGCAACATTATCAAGACGCGCTATCTTTTCCTGAAAGAAATCGATTGATTTTAGATTCCTCCGTTGTTACACACATTTAATTCGGTAATCAGCTTCTGCATATCTCCGATTGTGTTGTTCTGACGGGAGAGCCTTGACTTCTCATCTTCCAGCGCTGTTTCCAATCTGAAAATTGTCTATTATTTTCCAGTATGCGGGCAATGTCAACGTCATACTTTGCAATAGTAATTCTCTGGTCATTGTTCTCATCGGACAGTTTTTGAACTTGGTTTTGGAGTTCATCAATCAAAGACATCTTCTCCATTAGCTCTTTCTCTAGGCTTGAGCTGTGAGAATCCTGGCGTGTCTGTGCTTCTTTTAACTGGAAAAACAGTAACTTATGCTTAATTCAAAATAAAAATCTTAAGTGTCCTCTTTGCAGTAGCTTAATTCTATTTATTGTGAGCACGAAGACTTTCAATAGCCACGTCGTTTTAGCAATAACTACGGTAGGCAGTCGTAAAATTCACAGATTCTTCGCTTTAGATCCGAAGTACCGATGACGAAGATTCTTGTTTCTTTTTAGAAATAGTTATGTATGTAAAAGCGTCCCCATGCGGTCCATACGTAATAAAGTGAAATAGCATACTTTGACATTATCCGCCTCCAAATCAACTTTCTCCATATTTAATTGTTCGATTTTCCGCTCATAATCTCGAAGGATATCGTTCATTTTCTGAAAATTGGTATGAAATATGACTTCATTTCGACATCTTGCAAGCAACGGCTCCAATTATTTTCCAAAAGAGTGTTGAATATAAACGAATTTAATTAAAACAATATAGCTCACCATAACTTTTTTGTGCTGCTCATTGTATTTCTTTTCTAAAACGTTAAAGATCTCCTCGTTTTGCTCCATTTCTGCCATAGTTTTTCGGAATTCCAGCTCTTTTTCGAGTAGTTTCTGAAAAGGAAAGAGTGGAGCTTCTGATCAGTTTGTTCTTATTTCTCAGTTTCTCTCATCAACAAAACAAAACTATATATATTACTTGGTTTTTGTGTTCTGTCTTCGTCAGTAATCAAAAAGATGCTCCTACTGCTAGGATCAAAGATTTATCTCAAACTATTTTCTCGCACATGAATCTATCGAGTGCTCCAGAAATGAAGACCGTCGAATTAAGTAAAATCAACGAGGATGTGACCCCAGAAGCATCGAGCTGCACAACACCGAAGTCGAAGGAAAAATGAGTAGCGAAGACGCGATAAGCTTTAAGAATTACAACGAAGACACACCAACTAAGCGAAATTTCACTAGTCTATGTATGCCAAGTTTTACCCATGACTTATGAAAGACTTGTGGAGCTCTGCTGAAAACTCTGAATGGAATACGTAGTATCCTTCCACCATATTTTTCGCGGTAAAACAATCAGTTGGGTGACATACCGAATATCTATTGAGGTTTTCAGAAATTTTCGGAACTTAAATGAAGCAAGAAGAAACAGACCTCTCTTCCACTTCTCTCCACTTCTTCCATTTCTTTCTGCGCTTTCACTTTCTCGAGTTTTTCACGATCGAGTAGCTGAAATTAAGCATTTCAAACGAATGACTTGCACTGTCTTTCGGTTGTGAATGGTGTGAGACAGGAGAAAATATTTGTTATAGTTAACAATCTTTCCACAAGGCTTTCAAGGGATTTATGTGGTTATTTTTACTTAGAGTTACAAATTCCTAACTTTCAATTTGTCAATTAATGTGTTTTCTTATCTTTTTGACTTTATGAGTTTCGAAGAAAAGGAATGGGTGTCACCTAAAAACCAACTTGAATCTACTGGAACAGCTGAGGCTATCACCATTCATTCAGCTGAATTTGAATCTGAACTGGAATCTATCAGCTTTAATATACTAACTATAATAGAATAATAGTTAGTACAGTTGTCGCGGGACTGAGTGGATGACCCAGCAGTCAAATGGTATGTTTCATCCCGGTCCAATCAAATTTCCTTAAGCCATTAGAAAATATAGTAGAACAATTCATTTTGGGATCCTATAGGTCTTGTGGATTCCAGGGGAATCCGACGTACCATACTTTAAAGGAAAAGTGAATGTCGTGCCTAACAAAACCTTAAAGGAACATAATAGGTCTAACGAAGCCTTGAAGAAACACAGAAGGGCTAAAAAGTTTTGAAGGGACATAACAGGCCTAGCAAAACCTTAGACGGACATAGCCGGCATAGCAGAGCCTTAAAGGGTCATGGAAGCCTTGAAAAGGACAAATCAGGCTTGAAAAAGCCTTAAAAACACATAGCAAACTTGAAAATTATTTAAATAATGACTTTGTTTTGAAAATATGTGCAGAATATCATGTCTTTTCAATTTTTTAGGCATTATTCAGCAAATATTAAACATTTTCTTTAAAAAATGTCCTTTCTCACTTCCTACTGTTTCGATGCCCCTATTTTCTAAAATCACAATGCGAAAGTACCGAACCATGGCCAACTTGCGATTTTCTTTGAGTGATTCCTTATTTTTGCTCTCCATTTCTTGAATCTCCTCTTCCAGTTTCATTTTTTCGCTTTCCAATTCCTTGATTCGTTCTTTGTCTCTATTCTTTGGTATCAGCCCTCTCGCGAGATGATGAATACGGTACCAAGGCCACTGTGACAGTTCCGCGAACTGCCTTACGTTCTGTTGGATTGTCAAGATAGCTTGCGCTTTGTTTCGCCGTTCTCTCAGATCTTTTTGGATGTTCTGATACCGAATATTAGCTTGAATCAAGACGATGAACGAGGAGATATAGTTATTCCTCTTGGCTTCCAATTCAGAAATAACTCCAACTTTACAGAACATTTTTGTTTTCCCAACTGCATATCTCTCTTTTCTCATTTGTACATTTTGGCATATCAGAGCACACTTTTCCTTTTCGCTTGCTCCATTCGACTTTTCTTTGTTTTCCATTAAAAGAGAATATCTTTCGATGAATTCCGAATGTGGCATACGAGATGGGTATCCCTCACGGCAGATTCGGATTCCTTCGAGAACACCGTTGCATCTGAAACATGATTATCAGGAGGTCATTGTAGAAGAGATCTCACATTTTATTCCATTCTTGTTACATTTCACTGTTTTCTTAAGGGAAACATTATTGCTCTCTTTTTAAAGAAATTCCGACACGCATTTCTTTTTAATCTTTTTAATCTTTTTCATCTTTTTAACGTATTAAGGGAAGTGCACCATCTCACCGTTTGAGGTCCGGTCTCGGAACTAGAGATGTAAGCCAACCAACAGGCAGACTTGACGAAATCTCAATGAAATTCTGTATCTATTTTTGAAATTTAAACAACAAAATAGTATGAAATTGAAATGCCTATCTCTCTTTGAAAATTGGTTATATAAAAATGGATTTGCAATATAATTTGTCTGATATTCCAAATAAAACCTAAAAACCGGTGAAAAAAACTCACTTCAGCTGAGCCAGAACAAGTGGCGCGTCGATCTTTCCAGGAAGCTTTTTATAGTTTGGGACGACGCATCGAATAAAATGAGCAGACGAGGTGTTGAGAGTATCGAGAAGGCATTGCAATTGATTCTAAAAAAAAACGCAGACTAGGGCCAGTATCTAACCAAGTGTCACTATTTTCTGTTTATTTCATTCTGACAGATGCAGGGAGCATTGAGTGGACTTGCTCGGCTAATTAATTAATTACCAGCGGAAAGTTCGCGGCTACGCCGCGACTTCCACTGCCTTCCACTGGCTTTCGTTTAGAAATAATTGTAGGCGTTCTGTTATTCCACTTGTTAGTAAAACAATTTATTAGCAGATCGTCTAAAACCAAATAACATTTACATCCCGTGCCGTATCCCAACTACCCTACAACCTCCTAAATAAATGAAAGTGAAGCGCTCGGGTGGTCATGACTCCATCCCGAATATCAAAGTAAAAGACCCACGATCTTTTGAGTTATTCAAAGAAACATCTTGGACAGAGTCACATCCGGACAGAACTATTCGCTTAATAATAAGTAAATATAGATTTTCCCAAAATGTTGGAAAACAATGTCCAAAAAAGTTGTAGTTTTGCACATATCTAGCTGATTTTTTACATGTGATATGTGGACATGCCAATTGATATATCAGCAAAATTTTGGCTGTTTTTATCGTTGTTAGACAGTTTTGTAGATTTTGGGTGTACGGTTCTACAGTATCCCTAGTACCCTGCGACCTCCTAGATATTTGGTTTCGAAGCGCTCGGGTGGTCATGACTCCATCCCGAATATCAAAGTAAAAGACCTACGATCTTTTGAGTTATTCAGTGAAACGTCTTGGACAGAGTCACAGACAGACAGAACTATTCGCTTAATAATAAGTAGATTGGTGCATACCCAGTTATGTAGTATGGTAGTTGGTTATGAAATGGCTATTTGCTGGCACAATTTGTGTCTTCAAGTGTCTCTCACTTTGAGGCTTTCTGGGTCATCAGTAGATGAAAGGATCTTGAAATTTCAGAACGTCAACAATTTTTTTTTTGTGGCTGACAGCGTTTCCTGCACTCTCAGGCCGCACTACGGGTTCAATCTAGTGAACGCTACTGAAAAATACATTTCATGTTTCAGTACAAAAAAGAGAAATTACGATGGTTTCAATTTCCTGAGCTATAGCGGTCTTGCTTTTGAGCGTAGAAAAAAATTGACAGCAACAAAATTGCAGTTTCAGGTGTGAACAAAGGGACACTGTTTAGCCACAAAAAATATTGCTGTAGTAATTGAAAACTTGCATCGCGTTTCTTTTTTTTTGTTTTTCGTGGCGAGACCCCAAATATCCAGCGAAATTTGAAAAAATTGAAGACAAGAAGGAAAACTGTCCGAAAAATTGTTTTAAATCCGCAACATTTCGTACCACCGAAGGTCTTAGATACGATATGGTCTTTTTAACGCACGAGCCGTGGCAAGGGAAAAAGCCGCGAACAGTCACATTTTATTAGATATGAGGTATTGAATCACTGAATAATCGACTCCTAAATTAGTGCATTTATGAATAAAAAATAATTCGGTATTAGTTGTGACCGCTTACTTTGTACAAGAATGAAACAGTTGAATTTGTTATGGTGCCACGTCTTACTTTCAGATTGTTGGCCGGCACTGGAAAAATGTTTGGTAAGGGCAGTGTAAAAAAGAAATTGTTTGCTTTGATGGGTTAAACAAGAATGATTGGCTCACCTGGCAAGAACAGAGCTTTCAGTAACGGATGAGTCGATTGAGAGAGAACGTCTAAAACAGATGTTTCCACGTTATCTCGGTTTTTATCCAGCCATCCATCGATATTATAGTGAACCTCTCCTGCGTAATGCTGCACAGCGAAGTGGCGTACAGTTGAGCATTTCTGGGTCTGCTTTGATTTCTTGAAGCTTGAGTCATTTGCCAAGTTGGAGCAGAGTTTCTCAAGCAGAGACTTTTCGGATCCATTTGGTACTACGCATTCTTCTTCCAGGAACGACAGAACGCCCATTGGCTGAAAATCAATAGAATAAAGCACTCTTTGATTGAAAAATTGTGACATGCAAATTAAAACCATTTTGGGAAATATACAAATGTTTCTGTTCTAATTAGATTATATATTTCAGACTATTCATATCGAGTTAGAGCATCTCAGCAAAATTCAACAAATCTAGCAATAGTTTCCCACAAGTATTGGGTAAAACTTGTTCTAAACTTGTTCTAGACTTGTGAGAAACTTGGCTAAGGCTTGTTAACCTGCAACGTTTAGCCTAGACTTGCTCATTTCTTTTTTCCAGATTATTTAAAATATTTCAAAGTGCAAAGATAGTTTCTATACATTGTCTCTTGACGAAAAACAAGAGTGTAATTGGATCTCTTTCAACATTGAATATATGCAAAACTTCACAAGTCTAGGCTAAACTGGGAAGGTTTACAAGTCTAACACAAGTCTCCAACAATTCTAGGCCAAATGTTAAAGGTTCACATCAAGTTTTCCCTAAGTTCAGGACACGTGTTACCCAAGAATTGTGGGAGACTTGTGCAGTTTTTCTGAGACTCCAATTAATGATTCTTCAGCTACTGTCGCGCCAGCTCTGCTCACCTTTTCAATTAAGTCAATAGTTGGTTGCAGTTGATTCGCGAAATTGACTTGTGTCCATTTGATACCTTCATCCAAATAATCACTTTGCTCCTTTACAAACATAAAGTGATTAAAGAACTGCTGAAGTTTCTCATTTGTGTAATTGATGCAAAACTGCTCAAAGGAATTCTTCTCAATGATTTCAAACCCAGCGATGTCCAGAACGGCGATGAAACGAGTGTTTCGACAAGCTGCAACTAGAGTGATTGTTTCAATTTCTAGTCGACCTTCCATTTAGCGAAGAAACGGGCACCCAGCCTCTCTCAATCCCCCACCCCCAACCCACTACAACAGTTCCCTCCTTTGTCGTAATTTTGCATTAGCGTGGTGTTTGCGGAGGTAACATCATAAACTACAACTCGTTTTTCAGCCGGGGTTTTTTAAAAGAAGGTTTAGAGTTGTATTGATTAAATACATGACATCACCCCTCCTCCTCAGCCCACCTTTTCTTCCCGCATTTTGTCTGGAAAAATAATTCAATTCAGTCATTCCATGATCTACATACGAGAATGATAGTTTTTAAGAAAGTGAGATGTTTTAATCCTGAATCATGTTTAATCGTTCCATAAATTTTCTCAATTCTTCCGAAATATTTTTCATCTACACGTTTCTAGTTTCTAGTTTCTAGAATATCAATATCGAAATCTCGCAACGAAAGACTCACAGATGCTGGAGTCATCCACTGAAAACGCGTCATTACATCGTTTGACAATCCAGCCAAACAATCTTTCATACAACACTTTTGCCATCGCTGATGCTGAGCTGAGTGTCTGAAAAGAAACAAAGAAAGTCGCAGTCACTGAAATCCATCAATTGATTTGTTTGGTATGGGTGAAGCAGACTTCGTCTCAACTAGTTGTTGCATTAATTAAAAAAACGGCGAAAAAGAACACTTATTTTTCGAAAATCTCGAATAATACAGCAACTAGTTGAGATAAAAACAATACTTTCATATATTGGCTTCTGCCGCAACGTACTTTTGCCAAATTCTGATTCTTTCTGATTAGCTTTTCATGAACTTTAATTGTTGGTTGAGTGAGTGCCTCTACAAGCTTCGATGCCTTCATTTCCAGAAGTTCAGCAATATTGTCCACTTCTGAAAAGCATGTGTTATGCTAAGTAATCGATGAAGTCGTTTTTCAGCTAACTGCCCTTCAGCACAACTAATCTGAAGAATCATCATCTGAAACGTGCAACTTTGTTTTCAAATGCCGTTTTTCTGACTCTTTGGCTAGCTACTGTATATATGTATATAAATGTTAGGTGAAGTGTACAACGAGGATAAACGTCTCATCGTTCGGGGAAAATCGTCGAGCACCGTCATGTGATAACCTGGATAATAGTGCAGGGAAACAGTAAAAGCTAATCTTAATGTCAGTTCTTTTTTCCCTAAATGTGTATTCTTCAGATCTACTGTGCTCGCTTGAGCACTCTTCAAACATTCTCTCTCTTCCTCATAATAATTCATAATTTGTTTTCGCTATTGTAAATGCGCGCTAGCGCACGTTCTTACTCATCCAGTGATGACGTCAGTTGTTTTTGTCATTTCATTTTGCTAACCACTATTGTAAAGACGCACTCGCCCTTTTGTTTTTATATCTCACCCCGCAATGAAGGTACTGTGTTTTGTTCCCGCACATTCCTTCCTAAACTTTTCTTATGTTTCCTAAATTTGTTTCTTAACTTTAATCTTTTACCTTTTTCTTCTTTACTTTCTCCTCGAATAAATGGTTTAATTACCTAAGTTTGAGGTCGCTCTCCACACACACCTTGACCCCTCCTACACACTCACGAGGCGGACAAGGAGCTGGACGGCAGAAATATATCTACAATGTTAAGTTCAATGAGTATTAAACTCTTATTTTTCAGTTTTCAGGTACCCATAGATAACAGTTTCACAGAGCTGTCGTCAAGTCCGGCGCTTAGTATGAATGCGTTCTATGCCGAGAGCCTTACAGAAAACCTCTTCTTATTCCCCTACTTTAGCCACCAAACTACGATAAGCCATTTTTGCAATTTTCAGAAATTCACTTTTAGCGGGATTTATGTAGGTTTCGTAAAGTTCTCAAAAAGAGACATTGAAAGTAAATTTATAATTTCGAAACGATCGCCTTTCGATTTGTACTATTGGTTAGCTAATTTTGTTGAAGACAAGTGTAAAATGCTCCCTTAGCAGTGATCCTCTGATTTTTTCAGAGTAAATAATATCTGAAGGAAAAATTCGCCGGCTGAAGTGACGTCAGAAGCTAAATAGTATTAATGAAGCAGATCTCAGTGTGCTATTTAAAAAATGGTTAAAATAAGATAGTGTAAAACAAAAGTATGTGGGTAAGCCTAGGGTAGCCAGCGGTTAAAATGGCATTTTTAGAGTGTCGCCTAATGAGGATTTGACTTTTTGGCGTCTTCGCAGGTGACTTGGGCCGACGAGTAAAGCCATACGCATGGACGCTTACCATTACTAAGGACAACTGTTTTTTAAGGTTTTTTGTAAAATATATTATTCATTTTCTCGCTTTGAGAATTTTTAAAATTCTCTGAAATTTGCTGTGAAATTGAATTTTTCTCTAAAAAAATAAACTGTGAAATTTGAAAAGAAGTTACAAGTTTGTTTTTTCGTAACTATCCCAGCAAAACTCTAGGCCAAACTTTGAAGATTCACAATTCTATGCCAAGTCTACCACAAGTCTAGGCCAAACTTTGAAGATTCACAAGTCTTGGTCAAGTTCATCAAATGTTTGACACAAGTTTACAACAATTTTTGTTCAAGACTTGTGAGAAAATCGTGCTACACTTGTGCAGTTTTGATATTCAAAAACTGGAAAAAATGTAAGTTTTAAGCAAAATTCAAATGATTATTATATCGTATATCGTCTCTGAACCCTTGCTGGAAATTTTGTTTTCAATGTCTCAAATGTTTCTACCTTCCACGAAGATTCCTATTTTCAAATTGCTGAAATGTCATTTCAGTTTCCATCGTTTTCAGAGATGATTCCTATGTCCTACTTCTCCGTTTAGCTTAGCACTTTTCATTTCGTGATTTGCGAAATACTCACTGCAACAAATTCACCTCGTTCACAACTGATATTTCAGTTTCTATACTCCTCGCTTTACTCAGCACTTCTCATCTGTTTTTGTGGTCGTATCCCGGTCGAGTGACGAAACGAATAAGTGTAATGAATTTTTGTTCGACCCTCAATAAAATGTGTCAGTTTCCCGTGCTCTACACTATTTGTGTTTCATTCGATCTTTCTTTTTGTTGTAGGTGAGTAAAATGAAAAGAGAGGAAGAGTGTAGAGTCAAAAAACGGATAAGATCTTCTGATACTTCTGGAATTTTTAGAGACTTGCGAACCTTCAAAGTTTTGCCAAGACATGTGGAGTTGCTCAGTCAAGCACCAATATTTTCTGTGTGAATCATGCTTCAAAAAATTGCTTTCTGCCTTATTTGAACCATTTTGTATTCCGAGAGGACAATAAGAATTGGGATGTTAATAAGAAAAATAATTAACTTTAAAATGGTTAATTATTAATAAAGTTAATAAGATTATATTGAACTTTTGGAATTTTTAGAGTTCAAAAAAATAAATGGAAAGTGCGACGAATCCTCAATGCAAAACTGAGAGCCGATCATAACCGGAAGCATCAAACATTCACTTTGCAACTAATTCAGTGCATTGTTTGAGAGCATCTCAGAGAGTTCTTGGGAGGATCAATACGCCTATGCAATCTGCAATTATGTTACCGGGCGAATTTTCAAGCTGATCTGCTAGCAAATTGCTAAATAAGGGGACGTGCACTAAGGCTTGTTTGCAATGTAAGTCGGCTCTATCCTGGATAGGGGTCAGCTCCATTTAGCAGTTGGGGATTCACCCCACGCTCTTGGAAAACTGTAATATTTAGTTAAATTAAAATACTGAATATGCATTCAGCGCATTAAAAAGACTCTCGTCGGAAGGCTTTAGGCTATTTCAGTATATTATCACGACTTGCGACGACAATGGCGCAAGTAGAGCGCAGCGACAACGGTTCTAGATTTGCATTGCTCTAATTTCAGTTTTTTGAATGGGATATCAATAGAACAACTGACCTTGTCCGCTCTCTACAAAAGAAACATCAAGGCCAGACCTTTCCCCGAATTTGATATTTCCAATCCATAAAACAGCTGAAAGAATCTGGAAAATCCAGATTTTCTCTTCTTCGCTGAAACCGATTCGTGTGAAGGCTTCATCAGTTAACTGCGCTGTTTCTCCATCGTCTATCATCGGATCATCGTTTCTTAGATATTTGTATTCGCCCACAGTCTTTGATAGCTTCAGAAATGATTTGTGTGGATTGTCGAAATAATTTGAGACCATTTGATAGAAGATGTGGAAGTTTCGATCGCCATCGCTTTGAGAAACTACACGCGATTTTTCGAGAAGGTCTGAAACTGGCAAATCTGGAAACGTGGTAATGGACTTTGGACTTACAGCATTCAATTTTAGCTCCTATGAGTCTGGAGTTTTCGTCAAATTCTATTCGAATAAATTTTCCCTGAAATTTAAGCTTCGCCAAGATTTCACGTAAACATTTACAGAAACGCTTTCAATGTTTTCTCAAATAGGATTTTGGCTAATTCTAATTGTATCCATGGTCACCACAAAGATCCTCCCCCACAGCGTGGGGGGTTATGTTTAAATTTGAGAAAGAAGATGAAATAGAAATTCTGTAAAAATTATGATAGTTTTATAACTAATGATGCGAATAGAAACTATCTGTATAAAAAAAAAAAAAAAAAAAAAAAAAAAAAAAAAAAAAATATTTTTAAATAACGGTTATAATGTCGGTTAAATCTTGATGGCCGTCGAGGCCGTGGTTGATTTTCAGACGGAGCCAGCCCTACAGATTGTACGCTTGGATTACTGTTTTATTTCGCGGAAAAATACTTTAAATTTAAATTTTAAAAAATTTTCAGATTATCACTAAAAGACATTTGTATTCGCCCACAGTCTTTGATAGCTTCAGAAATATTTGTTGATTGTCGAAATAATTTGAGACCATTTGATAGAAGATGTGGAAGTTCTATCAAAACTCGCCGACTCGCCGACTTGTGACTCACCGCATTCTTTTCTGGAAATGCGCATGCAAACAAATAAAAAATTTCAGTTGAATTTAATGGTTTTTAATACATTTTTTAATGTAATTGTCTCCCTTTTCTGCATTCAATTAAAAAAAACAGATGAACTAACAAATCGCGAACTGTTGCTGTTATGCGTTGTCCTCGCATTACCCAACGCTTCCAGGAGGATTCCACTAGTGACAACGCCGTCTCCAATTGCGTTATTTGAGCCGCTTGAACTCAATATGAAATCAATTATTTTCTTCGTGTTTTCTGTTTTTCCAGCTCCAGATTCTCCTCTGAAAATTGACGTGGCATTGTGAAAGTTGTAAAGTAGCTTTCTCAATACTCATTCACTTCAACATCGTTGTTGGAGCTTCGTGACACGCCCTTTTCCATTTTTCCACTTGTGGCAGTTGAAAAATCGAAGTGGGCGTGTCTTCCTGTGTCATAATTATGTTCGTAAATCAATTTTTGAATATCAGTCGGTTGTTCTCTTTGTTAAGTGAAGGAGTCGGCGGAGAGAGGGCACCCTCACCCCGCACACTCACCATCTCCGCCCCTTCCTCTAGTTTGTTCATCTCTCAACAAATCTAGCACAAGCCTTGGCTAAAACTTGTGCTAAACTTGTGGTGAACATGGCTAAGACTTGTAAACTTTCAAAATGTTGCCTAGGTTTGTGAGAAAAACCTGTGCTAGACATTTGGAGTTTTGCTGACTATGAACTCTCTTATTTTTGTGCGTAGACACGGTGCTTGCGGAAAGAAAGTCCTATAATGGAGCAATTACAAGTGATGAGTGACTTGAAAATGAAATGTTCTCATAGCAACCAATTTTTCAGATTTTGTTCATTTTGCTTGGTTTTTTTCTATACACGCTTAATAAGGCTTATTGCACTAATGAAGACACTAAAACTTCATATCCTGGAAGAAACTGAGAAAAAAAAAGATAAAGTTGTCAATTATAATGTTTTGATTGCGGACACTGCGTATCTACAAAACTACGAAACGCGTGCACTTGATGTGGAAGGACCAGAAACGCGTCAGTGGAGGGTCCCATATCAAATAGAGGCAGAAATTCTGTATAGTGATGTTCAAAAATCCAAGTGAAAGCGCCGTAAGGTAAACTGCTTACGTGATGAGAATCGATTGATTGGATCCTCCTTTGAATATTCCATGGAACGCATTCTGTGCAACAGAATAGACATGCGGAGGTAAATCATTTCTCAATTGATACAACTGCTTCACTTCTTCCGAATATATAGGAATGTTCTTCCATGGATTGATTACCACGCAGAATAAACCGCAGTACGTCTGAAAATAATTCTTGTACGAGGAATGGTTGGCGAGAGGACAACGATTTTCAATAGTTTTCAAAGTTCTTTTCAGGTTCCCAAAGGGATTTGATGATTCTGATTCACGACCGTACGGTCGTTGTTTCATGTTGACAAATCTGTTATCCCTTTTTGAAGTTATGTATGCATGTTCAACTAACTTATCAATTGTTTGTCTGATGGCCGCCTTTATTATTCTGAGCTGGCGCGGCTCTAACACTTTTCTCTGAATTCCGTTCTATGGCTACCCAGTCTTAGGTTATGTTCAGCACAAGTTTAGAACAGGTTTACCGCAATTTTAAGAAAATACCACTTTTACGAAAAACTTGTGGGAGAGCGGTGCTAGACTTGTGGAGATTTTCTCAGAATGTCGTTGCATCATTAAAATGTTTAAGAGAAATATTGTTTAATTATTAAGATTTCTGATATCCTCTTCTAAGATTTGGCGGAAAAGGATTCTGGAGAAAATCAGCCAACAATAATTGAACATACGAAATTGTCTATAAGCCATGTGAAAGTCTCATTATTAGTGTCCTTACTCAATTTTCATGAAAAGGTTAGCCACATGTGAGGCCTTATCCAGATCAAATTCTAAGCAGGAAAACATCGTAATTGACGTAATTATGCACAAAAATAGTCGCTTTAAGTGCTGAAAGCAATAAGATGTGGCTTGTCAATTGCAGTGCCTTCTGTTCCCATTTTTTCACTCTTTTTTCCTGAACCGCACGTCTTCGATTGATGTATCAGATAGTTAGCAAAGTATTACTTCCTTATTCTTATTTTAATAGCTGCAGAGCGGTTTGAGCAGTTTGAAACCCAATTTAAGGAAATTTTCAGAAGTTAAGGATCACTTGCATGAATAACATTTGATGTGTATCGCAGTGTGAGAGCATGTAGAACTGTTGCTGCATTTGGTTGAGTCAGTGTGCACAGGTCGTCGGAATAGTTGTTGAGACTCGGCACTTCGCATTTCGTTTTGTCGATTCGTTTCTGAAAACAAACCGGACGGCTGGATGTATAGAATCAATAATGATCGTCTAGCTATTTTTAAATTGAATATTTTGAAACGTTTCATTTAAAATTCGCCATTTTGTTCAGAGCAACTATGTACATGAGCTCTATTTAGATCTACGTATTTAATCTTATGATTTACTAAGCTGTGTCGTGGCGAATTGATACGCATTATTCTTGCTAATGGAATTGCTACCTAAGAAATATTGGGGCGTATCACTATTCGCCAAAGATCGTAAGGCATGGCTAGGTGTGATCCACGCTCACCCAAGCGAATAACCGACCGACTACGTGTCTAAAGTAAGTAAGTATGTGTTCCGATCATTTTTGAATTTTATATAAAAATAACAAGAAATATGTTCGAACTATGTATTTCGGGGTTTGAATGCTGTTAAAGAGCAAAAGTATAAACATTTTACAACTAATCGGACTTAAACGAGAAATTCTACTTTTCGAAAATTATAAGATGTAAATTGACATTATGAAAAGCATCAAGTAGCACTAAGGAAACATCAAACTTTATTTGAAAATAATTCTCCAAACCAAAGATCCTTGACAAAACTGTTATAGAATGGATTTTGCCAAATGAAACAATCGCTAAACAGGTTTACGGAAATAGACATTTTCAGGGCTAGCAATACTGCATTCACTTCCACGTGACGTCTCCTGACTTCATTCCTCAGCTCATATAGTTGTATCTCTTCTTTCCTTCAATTTCTTCTCTCCCGGATTTCCTATTTGAATTTCAAAAAAAAAGTGAAACAAATAAATTTTGACATAATACGCAGATGACCTCTCGTCATTTCCTTTGGTCATTATGAAGGGAAACGTTTTTCTTCTTCCTATTTTATTACACTTTTACACGGAGAAAAATACATATTTCCTTCTTATCTCACACTAAACTCTCATCTTCAACTGAGCACCCTCCCTCCTCTCAATTTTTTTACGAAATTTGAGATGGAAGTGACCTGAAGAGAACGGATGTCTCGTCTGACCGGGAAGAAGGAGCACTGAGCATGCAGTGAAACATGCTGGAGATCTTGCAGAAATAAGAGAGAAAAGAGACAAGCGTCTTAGGATCTTGAATCTTGGATTCAAGAATGAAAAAAGGAGGCAGGAAGTTGCAAAATTTTAGAATTGAGTCAGAAATCCAAAGAAATATACTTAAATCTTGGAAAAACGTTTTAAGATCCTCCTTAAACTTTTTTTTCGTTTGGATTTACCTATGCTCATTTAAAAATATATTGGCTGCAGAATTGAAGGATCTAAAGATGAAAAAGAGAAAAAACAATTTATTTTTTATTCATTTTTCAAATGCTCAAAGTATGAAGATTCTTTTAAATATATCATATTTATTAGTTTTTGATAGAATTTTGAATAAAGACAAAGGAAACGGATGCATAAAAATTTTCGTGGCGTCAGGAGCCATTTGGAGATGGCTCTAGATTTTTTTTGGGCATGTTGCCGTGAAACAATGCGACATGTATCGCAATTTTTCGATATCCATAGCTACTTCCCTAATGGCAGCTTTATGACAGACGATGCAGAAACAACACAATTAGCTGATAAAGCATTCACACGAATCGGTTTTAGCAAAGAAGAGAAAATCTGGATTTTCAAGATTCTTTCAGCTGTTTTATGAATTGGAAATAGAAAATTCGGGGAGAGATCTGGTCTAGATGTTTCTTTTCAGACAAGGCTAGTTTTTCTATTGATATCACATTCAAAAAAATGAGACTAGAGCAATGCAAATCTCGCATAGAACCGTTGTCGCTGCGCACAACTTGCGCAAATGTCGTCGCAAGTAGTCTAAAATATATAGACTAAAATAGTCTGAATTGCTCTGACAGGAGATTTTTTAATGCGCTGAATGAATATCAAGCCTTTTAATTCAACTTTGAAGGTTCACAAGCCTTGGTCAAGTGTTTTACAAGTTGAAGAAAAGCGTTACCCAAGACATATGCTAGACTTGTGAAGTTTTGCTCAGGTGACTTGCACATCTTTCGATTCTAATTTCTAATAAAATAATTGTAGCAAAATCTGAACTAGCCTTTTCAAAGAATCCTTGTTCGTCTCTAAATCCGACTAGTAAATCGGAGAGTCCTTCGTCAATAACTGTGACCAGCCGATAACCAAGTGACTCATCTTCGATCCATATTTGATTGTTCAGATCTTCTATTCGTTCATCTCCCTTCTTCGTTTGCAAGTATCTGAGAAAGGAATACGATTCTAGAATAGAATTCGATAAATTCATAAGTTTATTATTAATTAAAAATTAAAATTGATAAGCACTGAAGAAGCTTCCAAAGAGGTTTCACCTGTTTTCTGGAATATATGTCTCTTTTAAATATTTATCATCATAATACGAAATAGAAAAAAAACGTATTAAATATATATTTATGATCGGCAATTAAGAAATACGGCATGCCTCACTGCGCCTTGCAGCATGCTGAATGAAGAGAACGCTACCGAAAAGAATCAAAACGCGTGTTGAGCTACATATATGGTTCCGCCGTGAAGCTTATTCCAAATGGAGTACAGAGTAAGGAAGGTTCTTAACGCGAAAGCTGGAAATTTTTTCACCAAAGCTTATTCCTAAGATACTGTCACCTGCATACTGCCACCACTTTCGCAAAGCGAGCAGAGGCGAAATTGAAATTGTCCAATACTGATATAGTCTGCCACCTGTGCGTAGTGTCAGTTTGGTATGGAATTAGAAGTGGCTGGTACATGGAACATACTTGGAAGCATGGCTCATAGGCCATGACAACTCATTTGGCTTGTTGTGTTTTCATTTTAATAATATACCTTAAAAACTCAAATAACGTTGCATGCAATACTATTGTTCAAGCTTGTCTCCGCGAGGCAATACTATTAGGGGCGCAAATCAATAAGGGGTGCAATACTATTGTTCAAAAACTATTTTTCTCGTTGTTTTTTCTTGTGGACTTCTCAAAACAATAAGAATTTATTACGATTTTCAAAAAAGTTTCTGTCAGAAATGGCAATACTGTCAGTAAGAAAGCGGCAAGAGTTCCAGTCAAAAAACAACACAATTTTGAACAAAAAATCGAAACAAAAAAAAACAAAAATTATGAAATAATATCAATGTCGAATTCATCATAATCTTCACTTTCTTCTTTTTCTTCTCCTTGTAAGTCAATGCCACCGATAAGGTCGCCAACTGAACCTAAAGACAATGACTGGGCAGCTTCTTTTCTTTTTCGTTTCATCAGTTCCAATCCTTTTGGTATTTCGCCGTCGTCTTTAAAACGTCGTCTTTAGATCCGCCCGTAGCATTCTTCAGCCCACATCCATGAATGGTTTTTTGATCAAAAATTCAGGTAGCTGTTTCCAAGCGTCCAAAATCCATATTAAATAAATTTCCATTGGAGGAGGACGCATATTTCCTGAGTCAGTGTACGACTTGACTCCGTGAATCATCCAACTCTCATACGGTTCACACCTTTTACTTTTAAACGGACTGTTCCAATACACATGGTGCCTATGATTGAAGTCCTGTTAGAATGCTAGAAATTCGACGTCTTCTACCTGAATGAATTTAGTGGTCCCTCCAGGGATCACAGTCATATCAACACGTAGGATTTTCATCACTTTCTTGGTATCCGTGTTAATGTGGCAACGATATGATGCTCTGTGGTCTCATCATTGAAAAATGTTATCTCTGACCATGAGAGCTCCATCGAGGAACCAAACTTTTTAATAATCGACGCAATAGGAAATTTTTTCGAAAGCAAAACTAAAAAACGACACTTGAATCCGTCCGAGCGAGCAGTAAGAATGACAGAGATATGAAGCTTGTCATGTCCAGTTGAATGTACTCAGGTAATTTTTGGCACATGTGCCCCAGGTTGGGGCGCGGTTGCCGGTGCTACGCAGTAAGCGTTCACGTTGAAAAAGCTTACCGCGTAGCACCGGCAACCGCGCCCCAACATGGGGCACATGTGCCAAAAATTACCTGAGTAGTTACGGAGACCTGAACTCCTTAATTTATTTTTTGTTGAACGACCTACCTGATTTGCTCCCAATTCGTCGATAGTCAAACAATTTGAGAAATATAAATAATCCGCCGTTTCATCATAGGAATAAACGTAGTTACAGTTATTTTGGAGCAGCAGTTTTTCAACATAAAGTCAAAAATCAGCAATTTTTTCGACGTATTCATCTGGAGGTCAAATGCGTGATCGAGAAAAACATTTAAAAATAGAAAATAATCAAACAAAAAGAAGAAAAAACAATTAAAAAATGAAATAAGGAAAAAATAACAAATTTAATTATTTTGCTCGCTTTTCACTATTGAAAGGCGTATGGGCGGTTAACAGTTCTCAAACCTCAAACGTGGATTGAAAAAATTTGTGTCATCACGAAGGAGCAAGACAATTAGGGAGGCAACGTTATTAGGGGCGCAAATCAATTAGGGGTGCAATACTATTGTTCAAGCTTGTCTCTGCGGGGCAATACTATTAGGGGCGAAAGTCAAATAGGGGTGCAAATCTATTATATTAGAGGTTTCACGGTGTGTACATAGTTTTAGGTTTCAGTTGTAGGTAGTTTTGGATATTAAAAAAAAAGAGAAAGTGAGCACAGATGTTTTTCACTTTCATTATAATCATGTTTTATATAAATGAGCTTAATTTGACTGGAAACCATCTTTAGTTAGTTAGATCTGTCGACTTCACATAACGGTAGCTTACAGAATTGTATTATATGGAAGTCGTTTGACAGTTGCTTAAAAAATAATTTAGACTGTCACCTGAGAGTAGAGGAATCCAAATGGATGCCAGAAGAAGAAGAATCCATATTGTTGCTCTTCGCAAGAACCAATGAGGAGTTGGATAATGAGTGATTCACTTGGAGAAAGAGAAAAAGAAGACACGAGTGATGATCTCTTTTCTCTTAAGATTACACACAAAAACGAAATTTTGTGGGGAGAAAAACTAGGGGAGGGACCGATTCCCTCCCCCCCCCCCCCAACTCCGCTTTTCCTCTTTTGTTGTCTAATTGTCTAGGTCTCTCTGATTATTCATCTCGCCGTTTTTTACTCGCAGCAGTGTAGCAGGAAGGGCACCGGAGAAAGAGCAGCAGGCACTTGAAGGTAAAGAAAATGAATAAAAAAGTTATTCATCATTTCCGTGAAAATTGTTAGTCATTATGGATAAATGAACGATTGGAGGAGCATTCGGTGCATTTTAAAGATCACATTTTTTTAGCATCTAAAATTTTCACAAATTCGTGTGCCAACGTACAGGGTGGTCCTGAATTACGGGTGGGTAAAACTCTCAAAGCGAGCCAAACCGTCTGAAATTGTACAACAGCCAGATGCTAAACATAGTGACAGCATGCTATTGTTCTATGTGCACTAGCTGTGTTCTGTGAGCCCGATTCGGATACTTTTTGAATTTTAATTTTAATTGTATTTTTCCTCTCACCCTCATTTTCATCCCTGTGTCTATTATCTAACTATTGTCTCTCGTTCGCACCCCTTTTTCACTCTAAATCTCTTCATCCTAATATTATCTCTTAAGTGTTTTTATTGCTAAGCATAGACCTCTCTTCCCAATTTTAATAATATCCCACCACGTAATGAATACTGTACATTGCTTACCACCAGAGTAGGGCGGAATTGGAATTTGGGAACTCGGAATCCGGAATCCGGAAAACGGAAAAAAAAATTTTTCACGGAATCCGGAATCCGGAAAACGGAAAAAATGTTTTTTCACGGAATCCGGAATCCGGAAAACGGAAAAAAACTTTTTTCACGGAATCCGGAATCCGGAAAACGGAAAAAAATTTTTTTCACGAAATCTGGAATCCGGAATACGGAATGTAAAAAACGGCGGAATCCGGAATGCCCAATTTTAACCATCAATTTTTGTGGGAGATCAAAAAAATATACTTTTCACAACAATTGAGAATAAAGTATTAAAACTCATAGTTGGGCGGAATTGGATTTTGGGAACTCGGAATCCGGAAAACGGAAAACGAAAAAAAAATTTTTTCATGGAATCCGAATTCCGGAAAACGGAAAAAAATTTTTTCACGGATTCCGGAATCCGGAAAATGGAATGAAAAAAACGGCGGAATCCGGAATCCGGAATTTCGCCCTTTTCTGCTTACCACGCTTGTTTTGAAGCGTGGAAATTTTCTTTCCTAAAATTACTCCATTAATTTTCTTATAATTTTCTTGTAATTCCACCTTTGAATTTTATTGTTATCCCTTTTTATAAACTTAATTGTTACTGTTGTTATAATCTTTTGTTATTATCTTATTAACTCTTTTCGCTTATCCTTTTTATATAAATGGTTTAATTACCCAAGTTTGAGGTATACTTCGAGCACTGGTCTACAACCAATTCCTACCGCTCGACTCCGTAAATTGCATGGTGCATCGACCATCATCGACACCGAGCCAATAATTGAAAGACTCGCGTGGCAACAACAGCGAACCGACGAAAATATCTGGTTAGTTCACTTTTACATCACCAATCGGCTAACATCTAACAACTCGTCTGTCCTTCGTCCGTCAAACTTTCATCACTAGAACTATATCTGTTCACCCAAAAAACAGAAAAAAATCCAAGTGATGTTGAAATCTCGTTTATCGAGTACAACAAAAAAGATCAATTCGCTTTACGCGGTTACCAAAAGCCTAGTAGATGGGATCAAACTACTAGAAGACGCGGACTATGACTCTTATGTCAAAGAAGAAGCGAATATTTTTATGTCGATCGAAAAACTTGGAGCTAAAATTGAACAATTGGAAAATGAACTAAAAATAATTAAGCAAGCGGAGAAGGAAATAGGAGATGATGTAGAACTTAACAGATAATACGATAATCAAATTGAAAAAATATTAATTTCCCTAGAGATGGGGAAAAACTTATGGTACGATCTCAAAGCTCATCGAATGAGTGACTAAAAATATGAAGACTCATCCTAACGGATGAGTTATTTAAATGAGTTGAATACAAATGATTCTTCGAGTAGCAAGGAGAGGGTAAGTCTGGTGCCAGCAGCCGCGGTAATTCCAGATCTCCTAGTGTATCTCGTTATTGCTGCGGTTAAAAAGCTCGTAGTTGGATCTAGGTTACGTGCTGCAGTTCGCAATTTGCGTCAACTGTGGTCGTGACTTCTAATTTGCTGGTTAGAGGTTGGGTTCGCCCTTCAACTGCCAGCAGGTTTACCTTGAATAAATCAGAGTGCTCAATACAGGCGCTTGCTTGAATAGCTCATCATGGAATAATGAAACAGGACTTCGGTTCTTTTTGTTGGTTCTAGAACTGATTTAATGGTTAAGAGGGACAAACCGGGGGCATTCGTATCATTACGCGAGAGGTAAAATTCGTGGACCGTAGTGAGACGCCCAACAGCGAAAGCATTTGCCAAGAATGTCTTCATTAATCAAGAACGAAAGTCAGAGGTTCGAAGGCGATTAGATACCGTCCTAGTTCTGACCGTAAACGATGCCATCTCGCGATTCGGAGGGTTTGTGCCCTGCCGAGGAGCTATCCGGAAACGAAAGTCTTTCGGTTCCGGGGGTAGTATGGTTGCAAAGCTGAAACTTAAAGAAATTGACGGAAGGGCACCACAAGGCGTGGAGCTTGCGGCTTAATTTGACTCAACACGGGAAAACTCACCCGGTCCGGACACCATTAGGACTGACAGATTGAAAGCTCTTTCTCGATTTGGTGGTTGGTGGTGCATGGCCGTTCTTAGTTGGTGGAGTGATTTGTCTGGTTTATTCCGATAACGAGCGAGACTCTAGCCTGCTAAATAGCTGGCGAATCTTCGGGTTCGTACAACTTCTTAGAGGGATAAGCGGTGTTTAGCCGCACGAGATTGAGCGATAACAGGTCTGTGATGCCCTTAGATGTCCGGGGCTGCACGCGTGCTACACTGGTGGAGTCAGCGGGTCTTTCCTATGCCGAAAGGTATCGGTAAACCGTTGAAATTCTTCCATGTCCGGGATAGGGTATTGTAATTATTGCCCTTAAACGAGGAATGCCTAGTAAGTGTGAGTCATCAGCTCACGTTGATTACGTCCCTGTCCTTTGTACACACCGCCCGTCGCTATCCGGGACTGAACTGATTCGAGAAGAGTGGGGACTGTCGCTTCGAGGTCTTGCGACTTTGTTGTGGCGGAAACCATTTTTATCGCATTGGTTTGAACCGGGTAAAAGTCGTAACAAGGTAGCTGTAGGTGAACCTGCAGCTGGATCATCGCCGTGCTCTCAGCCCGTGTGAAATCCACAAATTTGACTTGAATGGCACGCACACATCTTTTCACTCTCGTGAGGATGTACGTGTCGTCGAAACGTGAACGTTCCAGTTGAGATGCCTTCAAACTGATATAAGTGGTGACTGTCCTATGCGCGTGTGTGTGCGGAGCGTGGCAGTTACTCCAAAACCACTTTTATCTAGGCTTAATGTGTCTGTAGAGGGGTTGTGTGCCGTTTTTTGTCGTCTTCATCGGCGACTGCGGTGCATCCTTCGTCAAAACAGTCGTCTCGACATACACACAAACAAACACCCGCTACGTGTTCGAATTCGTTTGAGAATTCTGGTGGCTTTATGCGTCAAGTCGGGCCTTGTTCGGCGTCGATTAGTTGACGATAGCCTTAATGATTGTGAGGTCAGCTTCGGTTTGTCTCATGGCGCCAAAACCACACGTAAGCACTTGTTAATATTTGAATCGGTACACGCATCGCACACAACAACTCTCTGTTGCCCTGTGTTGAGCATACTCGTGTGCTTGACCCGCGGTGACCCGACTTGTTGTTGTTGGTGTTGTTGTTGTTGTTGAGATCTTACGAGGTCTCGATAATAAAAGTACTAGCTTCAGTGATGGATCGGTTGCATCGAGTATCGATGAAGAACGCAGCTTGCTGCGTTACTTACCACGAATTGCAGACGCTTAGAGTGGTGAAACTTCGAACGCATAGCACCGACTGGGTCTCCAGTCGGTACGTCTGGTTCAGGGTTGTTTAACTCACTGCTCGTGTGTGTCCACCTTCTTGTCTTGTACAAGAAGTTTTGGGCGCCGAGCTTGTCGGACAACATTGACATCCAACCGTTTGTTCGGTCGGTAGTCGATCTTGTCCCAGTTCCGAAGCATCACAAGTCAAGAAAAGGTGGTGGCGCGCAACGCGGTTCTCCTGCATTGCCGTCTTCCGATTCTTGTAATGTGACGCGCTTCTCTCTCTCTCATATTAGTGGTGAGCTGCCAAATGGCGTCCAACCTGACGATTTGTTGGTGTTTTTAAGATCTAAACACTTCTGTCAGACCGGCTCGTCGCTCGCTTCTCTGAGTACGTGATTGAGTGATTCGTTGATTCAGCGTGTAACGTTGGTGGTGGTGGTGTGTATGTATGTGCATGCCGCTCGTCGTCGTTGTCGCCTGGAAAAACGGTGCGTGTCTTGCTCGTTTCAACCTGAACTCAGTCGTGATTACCCGCTGAACTTAAGCATATCATTTAGCGGAGGAAAAGAAACTAAACAGGATTCCCTTAGTAACGGCGAGTGAAACGGGAAGAGCCCAGCGCCGAATCGTTCAGTCATTGGCTGCTGCGAAATGTGGCGTATAGGTGTAGGCTTCCAGCAGTGTCGTATGTCCAAAGTCCTTACGATTGAGGTCATAAACCGGAGAGGGTGCGAGCCCCGTTCTGGATAGCGGCACTGTTGGTTCGTCTGCTCCTTGGAGTCGGGTTGCTTGAAAGTGCAGCCTAAAGTGGGTGATAAACTTCATCTAAGGCTAAATATCGACTCGATTGCGATAGCGAACAAGTACCGTGAGGGAAAGTTGCAAAGGACTTTGAAGAGAGAGTTCAAGAGAACGTGAAATCGCTGGAGTGGAACCGGAGACAGTTGATGTTGCTCGGAGACAAGTTTGGTGGCCGGTCGCTTAGCTGTGATCGTCGCCGGATGTCGTTTCCTGTGCTGCGCCGACGGCGTTGGTCGCTCGTTCTAGCCCGACAGTGTTGCCCATCTCGCAAGAGACGGTGTCTTGTTGTCGGTAGTGGGTTCGTGGCGGTGCTAACGTTTAGTTACGCTAGTGTGTGTGACGTCGGTGTGAAAGTCGACGACGTTTCCGACCCGTCTTGAAACACGGATTGCGGAGTGCTTGTCTACTGCGAGTCAAAGGGTGTTGAAACCTTGCGGCGAAATGAAAGTGAAGGTCAGTCTCGAATTGGCCGACGTGGGATCAGCGCTTCTCGGAGTGCTGCGCACCACGGCTCTATGCGTGTCACTTGTGACTGTGTAGAGGTTGAGCAGTTGGCAAACGACCCGAAAGATGGTGAACTATGCCTGAGCAGGATGAAGCCAGGCTTAGGCTTAGGCTTAGGCTTAGGCTTAGGCTTAGGCTTAGGCTTAGGCTTAGGCTTAGGCTTAGGCTTAGGCTTAGGCTTAGGCGCAGCCGCGTAGCGGCTGCCGCCATTTAGGATGAGCTTCCACTGTGGCTAGATTTTGAATTACGTGAATTGTTCTAGTTTGGAATAACTCAGTTGAAGTGTGTCAGGGGGTGCCAAAAATTTCAGAGCGTGTGTATCTCGACAGGAGCTACCACTTGTCTGTTGGTCGAAAATTTTTATCGGTCAAATCTGGGTCACAATTTGAAGTAGAAAGCTGAAAAACCATTTTCGGCCTTTTTTGAAAGCCCGAAACTCAGCGCCTGCTCGAACAATTTGCACAAAAGTTCATTGGGGAATGAAAGGGTACTTCGTTAATCACAGGTAAAAAAATTAGAAAATTAGGTCAACTGGCTGACCTACAATTCCGTTTTTAGTCATTTAAATCAAAATTTCTCGAAAACGGCTCCTACAATTTTTCTAAATTTTATATATGTCATAGTTTCAAGGGTCGCCAACATGGCTGTTAAGGTCGCATCTCTTAACTCCGCCTGTAACGCCCGTGACGCTGAAAATTGTGTCTGGAAATTGAAAAATTCGTAAATTCTCGATGACCCCTCCTCACGTCGTTATTGTAGTATGATGTTATAAATAGAAATGAATTCTGGCAAATATTTCATTTTCAATTTTCAATTTCATTTTTATCGAGGATTTCATAACTGCTTGCATTTTTGAATGTATTTGAGTGTTTCGGTATGTGAAAACATGAGTTATAACCCTGAAATGTGCATTTTTCCAATAAAATTTCAGCGTGCAGAATGCCCGAATGATCCCTACATCCTGCTCATCTTAAACCGCAATCTGAAATGATTTTGAAAAAATTTCACGAGAATTGGAGGAATGGACCAGGAAGCTCCAAGAAATGAAAAAGCTGGCGACTGAGAAGGAAGACACAGTCCGCATGCAAGGGCAACGTGATCATGCTAATGTGAGTTTGCAGTTAATTGCACTGGAAAACGCAGAACAGTGGCTCAAAAACCGGGTTTCTTGCTCATTTCTGCGAGCCGAGATACAGTATTGGTGGAGAGAGAGAGCGCGCAGAGAGAGAGCAGAGAGAGAGAGAGAGCGCAGAGAGAGAGAGCAGAGAGAGAGACAGAGCGCAGAGAGAGAGAGCGCAGAGAGAGAGAGCGCAGAGAGAGAGAGAGAGAGCGCAGAGAGAGCGCAGAGAGAGCGCAGAGAGAGCGCAGAGAGAGCGCAGAGAGAGCGCAGAGAGAGCGCAGAGAGAGCGCAGAGAGAGCGCAGAGAGAGCGCAGAGAGAGAGAGAGCGCAGAGAGAGAGAGAGAGAGAGAGAGAGAGAGAGAGAGAGAGAGAGAGAGAGAGAGAGAGAGAGCGCAGAGAGAGTGCAGAGAGAGAGAGAGAGTGCAGAGAGAGTGCAGAGAGAGAGAGAGAGTGCAGAGAGAGCGCAGAGAGAAAGAGAGAGTGCAGAGAGAGCGCAGAGAGAGAGAGCGCAGAGAGAGAGCAGAGAGAGAGTGCAGAGAGAGCGCAGAGAGAGAGAGAGAGAGAGAGCGCAGAGAGAGAGAGAGAGAGAGAGCGCAGAGAGAGAGAGAGAGAGAGAGAGAGAGAGAGAGCGCAGAGAGAGAGAGCGCAGAGAGAGAGAGAGAGCGCAGAGAGAGAGAAAGCGCAGAGAGAGAGAGCGCAGAGAGAGAGAGCGCAGAGAGAGAGAGCGCAGAGAGAGAGAGCGAGAGAGAGAGAGAGAGAGCGCAGAGAGAGAGAGCGCAGAGAGAGAGAGCGCAGAGAGAGAGAGCGCAGAGAGAGAGAGCGCAGAGAGAGAGAGCGCAGAGAGAGAGAGCGCGCAGAGAGAGAGAGAGAGAGCGCAGAGAGAGAGAGAGAGAGAGAGAGAGAGAGAGAGCGCAGAGAGAGAGCAGAGAGAGAGAGTGTAGAGAGAGTGTAAAGAGAGCGCAGAGAGAGAGAGTGTAGAGAGAGCGCAGAGAGAGAGAGAGAGAGAGAGAGAGCGCAGAGAGAGAGAAAGCGCAGAGAGAGAGAGAGCGCAGAGACATCTCTGACAGTCTGTGTCTCTCGAAATTTCAAAGAGAGCGCAAAGAAACGAGACATTTTTGACTCTCTGTCTGAAGTATCTCAGCAAACTTTGTTTTTGAACTGAAACATTACCTATATTTCACACATCACTGTCGAATTTTTGGGAAAATTCGTCGTTCAACAAAATTGAATTCTGAGTCGAGAGATCAGAGAAGCCAGACATCTCTGACTCTCTGCGTCCCGTCCAATTTCAAAGAGATATATCTCGACGTCGGGGTACTGTGAAACGTGGATTTTGCTGGATTTCCCTTAAGATTCATGAGAATTCGATGAAATTAGATCAGTGGTGAAGTTCCGAGCTCTTTTGAAAGCCGAGGAGCAGAGAAATGTCTTCAAAATGTGCACGTTTTGCAGGTGACAATGTCGAAGCTCCGTCGAAAGTTCAACGAGTTTAAGCGTCCAAAAAGATTCGAGGAGAAGCTGGAAAAAGTGCTCTGAACCTTTTCAAACGTTGAGAATGAAAATTGATAAAATTCTGCAAAAAATGGAGAAATTTCACATTTTGCGGCACTTTTTGTATTTTTTTTGTTTTGCTCTTTCTAGACGAAAGCGCAAAGAAACCAGACATCTATAACAGTCTGCGTCTCTCAAAACTTTGAATGGATGTATCTCGGCTCACAACTGGTCTGGAAGCTTGGTTTTTGAGCTCATTTTTCGCTGCTCAAATGCTAAAAATGTTCGATTTTCAGCGAACGGGCCGTCAAAGTTCCGGAACCGTTGAGCGAAGAATTAAGAGATGAACACCGTCGGTGTTTAGAAAAGTGGAGAACCTGTTAAAAGCTTGGGACTGGGGGCAGTCACAAAAGGCAGATTTAGGATGCTACCTATGTTTTAATGGTAGAAAAGTTGAGAATCCTGGTAGAAAAGTTGAGAATCCTGAAGAAAGTATTGTATTTGAAGAAAAAAAGAATCTGTTCAATCCTAAATAGGACGCTTTCCGACGGAGCCCGGTGGAACATTTTAAAAAACCCCTGAAAAAGCCAAAACCTATAATTTTACAGAATATTGTCCGGTAAAAACTAATACAAATATTTTTTATTTATTTCTACCGGAGAAACATCTTTAAAAACCTTTAAAAACCTTTAAAGTGAAATTGCAAGTTTTTCACCGGTGTAAAGTATTTAAAAACCCATGTAAAAGCTAAAACGTTTAATTTTACAGAGTGTACTCGATTGTTCGAGTACTAATCCATAATTTGAAAGCGAATAATTCCTTTCGCGTCTAATCCTCTTTCCCCTAAAGGCATTCCCTCCTCTTTCTGGAATATCTCACCCCGCGTTAACGAAACCGTACCGCACATACCGCGGAACAATTGTTTACGTTTGTTTCTTCTAACATTTATTGTGTAACCATCACACTTTTCCTTTTATGTTTCCTCTTCTTTCTTTTTTCCTCCTTTTATGTTTCTCTGGTTTAATTACCCAAGTTTGAGATCCGTACGAGCCCACCTACCCGACTGCCCAACGAACGACACATCGCCATCCCACCCGAACATCCCAATTTTGCTGTTGGAGACACAGGTAAATCCAACACAGAGTATTGTCCGGTGAAAACTGAGAAAAAAAAACATTCCTTATATAAGTCTACCAGTAAAAAATCATTAAAAACAGATGAAAAAGCCGAAAACTATAATTTTAAAGATTTTTGTCTTGTAAAAACTGAAAGAAAATATTTTTAAATGATTTATCCAACGGTGAAAAGTCTTTAAAAAGCCATGAAAATGCAAAAACCCATTCAGGGCAAAGCGAAGTTGCAAAGCGTCCTATTTAGGATTGAACAGATTCTTTTTTTCTTCAAATACAATACTTTCTTCAGGATTCTCAACTTTTCTACCAGGATTCTCAACTTTTCTACCATTAAAACATAGGTAGCATCCTAAATCTGCCTTTTGTGACTGCCCCCAGTCCCAAGCTTTTAACAGGTTAGGCTTAGGCTTAGGCTTAGGCTTAGGCTTAGGCTTAGGCTTAGGCTTAGGCTTAGGCTTAGGCTTAGGCTTAGGCGCAGCCGCGTAGCGGCTGCCGCCATTTAGGATGAGCTTCCACTGTGGCTAGATTTTGAATTACGTGAATTGTTCTAGTTTGGAATAACTCAGTTGAAGTGTGTCAGGGGGTGCCAAAAATTTCAGAGCGTGTGTATCTCGACAGGAGCTACCACTTGTCTGTTGGTCGAAAATTTTTATCGGTCAAATCTGGGTCACAATTTGAAGTAGAAAGCTGAAAAACCATTTTCGGCCTTTTTTGAAAGCCCGAAACTCAGCGCCTGCTCGAACAATTTGCACAAAAGTTCATTGGCTTAGGCTTAGGCTTAGGCTTAGGCTTAGGCTTAGGCTTAGGCTTAGGCTTAGGCTTAGGCTTAGGCTTAGGCTTAGGCTTAGGCTTAGGCTTAGGCTTAGGCTTAGGCTTAGGCTTAGGCTTAGGCTTAGGCTTAGGCTTAGGCTTAGGCTTAGGCTTAGGCTTAGCTTAGGCTTAGGCTTAGGCTTAGGCTTAGTTAGGCTTAGGCTTAGGCTTAGGCTTAGGCTTAGGCTTAGGCTTAGGCTTAGGCTTAGGCTTAGGCTTAGGCTTAGGCTTAGGCTTAGCTTAGGCTTAGGCTTAGGCTTAGGCTTAGGCTTTAGGCTTAGGCTTAGGCTTAGGCTTAGGCTTAGGCTTAGCTTAGGCTTAGGCTTAGGCTTAGGCTTAGGCTTAGGCTTAGGCTTAGGCTTAGGCTTAGGCTTAGGCTTAGGCTTAGGCTTAGGCTTAGGCTTAGGCTTAGGCTTAGGCTTAGGCTTAGGCTTAGGCTTAGGCTTAGGCTTAGGCTTAGCTTAGGCTTAGGCTTAGGCTTAGGCTTAGGCTTAGGCTTAGGCTTAGGCTTAGGCTTTAGGCTTAGGCTTAGGCTTAGGCTTAGGCTTAGGCTTAGGCTTAGGCTTAGGCTTAGGCTTAGGCTTAGGCTTAGGCTTAGGCTTAGGCTTAGGCTTAGGCTTAGGCTTAGCTTAGGCTTAGGCTTAGGCTTAGGCTTAGGCTTAGGCTTAGGCTTAGGCTTAGGCTTAGGCTTAGGCTTAGGCTTAGGCTTAGGCTTAGGCTTAGGCTTAGCTTAGGCTTAGGCTTAGGCTTAGGCTTAGGCTTAGGCTTAGCTTAGGCTTAGCTTAGGCTTAGGCTTAGGCTTAGGCTTAGCTTAGCTTAGCTTAGCTTAGGCTTAGGCTTAGGCTTGCTTAGGCTTAGGCTTAGGCTTAGGCTTAGCTTAGGCTTAGCTTAGCTTAGGCTTAGGCTTAGGCTTTAGGCTTAGGCTTAGGCTTAGGCTTAGGCTTAGGCTTAGGCTTAGGCTTAGGCTTAGGCTTAGGCTTAGGCTTAGGCTTAGGCTTAGGCTTAGGCTTAGGCTTAGGCTTAGGCTTAGGCTTAGGCTTAGGCTTAGGCTTAGGCTTAGGCTTAGGCTTAGGCTTAGGCTTTAGGCTTAGGCTTAGGCTTAGGCTTAGGCTTAGGCTTAGGCTTAGGCTTAGGCTTAGGCTTAGGCTTAGGCTTAGGCTTAGGCTTAGGCTTAGGCTTAGGCTTAGGCTTAGGCTTAGGCTTAGGCTTAGGCTTAGGCTTAGGCTTAGGCTTAGGCTTAGGCTTAGGCTTAGGCTTAGGCTTAGGCTTAGGCTTAGGCTTAGGCTTAGGCTTAGGCTTAGCTTAGGCTTAGGCTTAGGCTTAGGCTTAGGCTTAGGCTTAGGCTTAGGACTTAGGCTTAGGCTTAGGCTTAGGCTTAGGCTTAGGCTTAGGCTTAGGCTTAGGCTTAGCTTAGGCTTAGCTTAGGCTTAGGCTTAGCTTAGGCTTAGGCTTAGGCTTAGGCTTAGGCTTAGGCTTAGGCTTAGGCTTAGGCTTAGGCTTAGGCTTAGGCTTAGGCTTAGGCTTAGGCTTAGGCTTAGGCTTAGGCTTTAGGCTTAGGCTTAGGCTTAGGCTTAGGCTTAGGCTTAGGCTTAGGCTTAGGCTTAGGCTTAGCTGTAACTTTGGCTTAGGCTTAGGCTTAGGCTTAGGCTTAGGCTTAGGCTAGCTTAGGCTTAGGCTTAGGCTTAGGCTTAGGCTTAGGCTTAGGCTTAGGCTTAGGCTTAGGCTTAGGCTTAGGCTTAGCTTAGGCTTAGGCTTAGGCTTAGG
>AP018155.1:0-10000 GCA_003052745.1 Caenorhabditis inopinata
CCGCGGTGCTTTTCGGAAACAACGTCCCATCTCTGGCTGAACCAATTCCAGGGAGTCCGTTCCTTAACTAGAGAAGAAAACTCTAGCTCGGTCTTTGAGCGACTAACCAAGTTCGAATGCGTTACCGCGCTTGTGCTCCGAAGAACACAATCTTTGCATCTCAGTTAGGGAATATTAACCCTATTCCCTTTCGACAAACGGGGACCAAAAGCAAGCTTTTCGCCACCGATGATACAAGGCGTTCGCCAGTACCTTAGGATCGACTGACCCACATCCAACTACTGTTCACGTGGAACCCTTCTCCACTTCAGTCTTCAAGGATCGAACTTGAATATTTGCTACTACCATTACGATCTGCACTGACGGAAGCTCCAGCCGAGCCCACGCTCATAGCCTTCAACGCAACCGCCACGACCTTCCTACTCGTTACGACCTGGCGCTAGACAACGCACATGTCGCAACGGCGGAGTATAGGTCTCTCGCTTAAGCGCCATCCATTTTCAGGGCTAGTTGATTCGGCAGGTGAGTTGTTACACACTCCTTAGCGGATACCGACTTCCATGGCCACCGTCCTGCTGTCAATATCAACCAACACCTTTTATGGGGTCTCATGAGCGAGAAGTTAGGCACCTTAACTCCACGTTTGGTTCATCCCACAGCGCCAGTTCTGCTTACCAAAAATGGCCCACTTGGACCTCGCATTCACGTTGACAGTTCACTAAAGAAACTGCAACTTCATATCCATTGAAAGTTTGAGAATAGGTTGAGGGCATTACGCCCCCAAGGCCTCTAATCATTAGCTTTACCGAATATAACTGCCAGAGATCCAGCTATCCTGAGGGAAACTTCGGAAGGAACCAGCTACTAGATGGTTCGATTAGTCTTTCGCCCCTATACCCAAGTCTATCGATCGATTTGCACGTCAGAACCGATGCGGACTTCCACCAGAGTTTCCTCTGGCTTCATCCTGCTCAGGCATAGTTCACCATCTTTCGGGTCGTTTGCCAACTGCTCAACCTCTACACAGTCACAAGTGACACGCATAGGGCCGTGGTGCGCAGCACTCCGAGGAGCGCTGATCCCACGTCGGCCAATTCGAGACTGACCTTCACTTTCATTTCGCCGCAAGGTTTCAACACCCTTTGACTCGCAGTAGACAAGCACTCCGCAATCCGTGTTTCAAGACGGGTCGGAAACGTCGTCGACTTTCACACCGACGTCACACACACTAGCGTAACTAAACGTTAGCACCGCCACGAACCCACTACCGACAACAAGACACCGTCTCTTGCGAGATGGGCAACACTGTCGGGCTAGAACGAGCGACCAACGCCGTCGGCGCAGCACAGGAAACGACATCCGGCGACGATCACAGCTAAGCGACCGGCCACCAAACTTGTCTCCGAGCAACATCAACTGTCTCCGGTTCCACTCCAGCGATTTCACGTTCTCTTGAACTCTCTCTTCAAAGTCCTTTGCAACTTTCCCTCACGGTACTTGTTCGCTATCGCAATCGAGTCGATATTTAGCCTTAGATGAAGTTTATCACCCACTTTAGGCTGCACTTTCAAGCAACCCGACTCCAAGGAGCAGACGAACCAACAGTGCCGCTATCCAGAACGGGGCTCGCACCCTCTCCGGTTTATGACCTCAATCGTAAGGACTTTGGACATACGACACTGCTGGAAGCCTACACCTATACGCCACATTTCGTAGCAGCCAATGACTGAACGATTCGGCGCTGGGCTCTTCCCGTTTCACTCGCCGTTACTAAGGGAATCCTGTTTAGTTTCTTTTCCTCCGCTAAATGATATGCTTAAGTTCAGCGGGTATTCACGACTGAGTTCAGGTTGAAACGAGCAAGACACGCACCGTTTTTCCAGGCGACAACGACGACGAGCGGCATGCACATACATACACACCACCACCACCAACGTTACACACGCTGAAACAACGAATCACTCAATCACGTACTCAGAGAAGCGAGCGACGAGCCGGTCTGACAGAAGTGTTTAGATCTTAAAAACACCAACAAATCGTCAGGTTGGACGCCATTTGGCAGCTCACCACTAATATGAGAGAGAGAAGCGCGTCACATTACAAGAATCGGAAGACGGCAATGCAGGAGAACCGCGTTGCGCGCCACCACCTTTTCTTGACTTGTGATGCTTCGGAACTGGGACAAGATCGACTACCGACCGAACAAACGGTTGGATGTGTCAATGTTGCCCGACAAGCTCGGCGCCCAAAACTTCCTTGTACAAGACAAGAAGGTGGACACACACGAGCAGTGAGTTAAACAACCCTGAACCAGACGTACCGACTGGAGACCCAGTCGGTGCTATGCGTTCGAAATTTCACCACTCTAAGCGTCTGCAATTCGTGGTAAGTAACGCAGCAAGCTGCGTTCTTCATCGATACTCGATGCAACCGATCCATCACTGAAGCTAGTACTTTTATTATCGAGACCTCGTAAGATCTCAACAACAACAACACCAACAACAACAAGTCGGGTCACCGCGGGTCAAGCACACGAGTATGCTCAACACAGGGCAACAGAGAGTTGTTGTGTGCGATGCGTGTACCGATTCAAATATTAACAAGTGCTTACGTGTGGTTTTGGCGCCATGAGACAAACCGAAGCTTACCTCACAATCATTAAGGCTATCGTCAACTAATCGACGCCGAACAACAAGGCACGACTTGACGCATAAAGCCACCAGAATTCTCAAACGAATTCGAACACGTAGCGGGTGTTCGTTTGTGTGTATGTCGAGACGACTGTTTTGACGAAGGATGCACCGCCGTCGCCGATGAAGACGACGAAAAACGGCACACAACCCCTCTACAGACACATTAAGCCTAGATAAAAGTGGTTTTGGGGTAACTGCCACGCTCCGCACACACACGCGCATAGGACAGTCACCACTTATATCAGTTTGAAGGCATCTCAACTGGAACGTTCACGTTTCGACGACACGTACACTTCCTCACGAGAGTGAAAAGATGTGTGCGTGCCATTCAAGTCAAATTTGTGGATTTCACACGGGCTGAAAGCACGGCGATGATCCAGCTGCAGGTTCACCTACAGCTACCTTGTTACGACTTTTACCCGGTTCAAACCAATGCGATAAAAATGGTTTCCGCCACAACAAAGTCGCAAGACCTCGAAGCGACAGTCCCCACTCTTCTCGAATCAGTTCAGTCCCGGATAGCGACGGGCGGTGTGTACAAAGGACAGGGACGTAATCAACGTGAGCTGATGACTCACACTTACTAGGCATTCCTCGTTTAAGGGCAATAATTACAATACCCTATCCCGGACATGGAAGAATTTCAACGGTTTACCGATACCTTTCGGCATAGGAAAGACCCGCTGACTCCACCAGTGTAGCACGCGTGCAGCCCCGGACATCTAAGGGCATCACAGACCTGTTATCGCTCAATCTCGTGCGGCTAAACACCGCTTATCCCTCTAAGAAGTTGTACGAACCCGAAGATTCGCCAGCTATTTAGCAGGCTAGAGTCTCGCTCGTTATCGGAATAAACCAGACAAATCACTCCACCAACTAAGAACGGCCATGCACCACCAACCACCAAATCGAGAAAGAGCTTTCAATCTGTCAGTCCTAATGGTGTCCGGACCGGGTGAGTTTTCCCGTGTTGAGTCAAATTAAGCCGCAAGCTCCACGCCTTGTGGTGCCCTTCCGTCAATTTCTTTAAGTTTCAGCTTTGCAACCATACTACCCCCGGAACCGAAAGACTTTCGTTTCCGGATAGCTCCTCGGCAGGGCACAAACCCTCCGAATCGCGAGATGGCATCGTTTACGGTCAGAACTAGGACGGTATCTAATCGCCTTCGAACCTCTGACTTTCGTTCTTGATTAATGAAGACATTCTTGGCAAATGCTTTCGCTGTTGGGCGTCTCACTACGGTCCACGAATTTTACCTCTCGCGTAATGATACGAATGCCCCCGGTTTGTCCCTCTTAACCATTAAATCAGTTCTAGAACCAACAAAAAGAACCGAAGTCCTGTTTCATTATTCCATGATGAGCTATTCAAGCAAGCGCCTGTATTGAGCACTCTGATTTATTCAAGGTAAACCTGCTGGCAGTTGAAGGGCGAACCCAACCTCTAACCAGCAAATTAGAAGTCACGACCACAGTTGACGCAAATTGCGAACTGCAGCACGTAACCTAGATCCAACTACGAGCTTTTTAACCGCAGCAATAACGAGATACACTAGGAGAGCTGGAATTACCGCGGCTGCTGGCACCAGACTTGCCCTCTCCTTGCTACTCGAAGAATCATTTGTATTCAACTCATTTAAATAACTCATCCGTTAGGATGAGTCTTCATATTTTTAGTCACTATCTCATACTCAACAGTGGATAAGTTTCGCGCCTGCTGCCTTCCTTGGACGTGGTAGCCGTTTCTAAGGCTCCCTCTCCGGAGTCGAACCCTTATTCTCCGTTACCCGTAACAACCATGGTAGTCCAATAAACTACCATCTAGTTGAAAGGGCAGACACCCTTTTCGGATAGAGTCAGTCGAAACTGACAGTAAACTGCTTTATTCAGAGTCAACAAACAACGTCCGAAAACGTTTGGTCTGTTCTAATAATTGCACCCCGCCTTGCGTTGGGGCTTAGTTGCATGTATTAGCTCCAGTATTTCCGCAGTTATCCATATTCGGATTCCGAATAAGGTGATATCTGCTCTAATGAGCCGTACGCAATTTCATTGATGAATCAAAGCATGCATGGCTTAATCTTTTACTTGAGCATATCGCGCTGACAGAATCAATCAGGTATTACGCAGACTGGAAGTCTAGCGAGAAACGATGTTAACACCGTGATTCGAACGATCGAACGAACGAATCATTCGAAGCAACACGGCGAAACGTGCTTATTCTCGTAAACTGGTCCCACCACGAACACGACCGATACCGCAACAACATTTGAACCTCGTAGTAGAGATGCAAAACAGGAGATCCTTTCGTTTCGGTGACTGCGACGCCTCGACGCCCGATCAACCGACAACTGCGAGATCCCACCGCAGCGTATTGTGATGAAGAAGAACATGCGTCTTCTCACCACTCCGCGGATTTAGCCATTGGGTACAGAAACAGCCTGCCGTGCCGATAGCGCACAGCGACGTGAAACTCGTACGTATGCCACCATTAAGACGGCTAGCCCGTTTTCACGAACCGACCGACCGGCGGCATACGACAGCATTCCCCGTCGTTTGCACACTTACAACGACACAGCCCGTCGAGACACGCGTCTCAACACGACTGCTACCCCCCTGACATATGTAGGTTGATGGAGGGGGCGGTTAGACCTAAACGGCGGTAGTGGCTTAGTGAGGCGCAGGGAAGTGAGTGTGTACGGCGGGCGAGTGGCAGGGCGTCTCTATGAGTAGAAACAGCGGCCGTCTCTGTGTTTAGACACCAGCAACCCGGTCGACCGACGAGATGAGTGTTTCGGGAGCGCCTAATAAATTTGCGGTGTTTCGTCGAGAAATTAGAGATTAGAAATTAGGAAAAAAAATAAGATACTATGTAGTGTTATGCAAAATTCGAGTTGGAAATTTGATATTCTCATCAGAAATGACATTAAACTGATTTCAAGTGTTTTTTTCAGCTCACAGAGCAAATCTAGAAACTTAAAAAATAAAAAAAGCGAATAAAAACTCAATCAAAGGATAGTCTCAACAGATCGCAGTATGTGAATTGGCTGCATTACCCTGAAAAATTAAAAAGAAAAATGATAGTAGTGTAATGAGAAATTAGAGTTGAGCATTTCACAGTCTAATCAGAAATGTTTTTTTTTCAGCTCATTTGAATATCTTCGCCTTATCTGTCAGATTGGGGTTCGGACTCCAAGTTCGGATAGTTAGAGTCCAACTGCTGTTTTGGAGTCTAAGGATCGTATGTGTGTACAGCTCAAACTTGGATAATTTTATTAAAAGTTTATTAAAAAAAAAACAAAAATTCTTAATTCTTAAAATTCTTTTTTAAAAAAGTTGCTTAATTTTATTTAAAAAAAAAAGTCCAAATTAAAAACCACTCGAATTAGAAATGAGTAAAACATAATGAAATGAACAATTGAAACAATCGTAACATTCGGAACCCCCAATGTTATTATTTCAGTCTCGACCCGAGTAGATACCAGCACTTCGGTGTAGCATGATATTTATTAGATTAAATATAAAGATTATATAAGAGTGGAATAAATATTGAAGCGGAATAAAATATAATAAGAATGGATAGATGAGGATAAGGTTCCAGCGCTCACATGTCTCACCCGAGACCACCACCACAACTGTCCTTCCCTTCCATCCTCCGCACGAGGACGAGCGTATGTACTCCGCCCATACAGTCCGGGCTCCGCCCATACGCTACATCCCCCTTTTCCATTAGTTGAGCGCCCTCGCTCGACATTGATCCATTGGTTTTCATTTATTGGGATTTGACTAAACCATTTCGTTGACTTGAATTAAGATCTGAGCATGTCATTGACTTGACTTTAACCATGATGGTGACTTGAATTAGGATCGTTCACTTGAAATTGAACCATATCGGTGGTTTGACTTGAAGATACCAATGTTGACGTTGAATGAATGATTTCCGTGATTGTATTTGGGGCATGGGGCTTCGATATGTGTGTGTGCGGGAGGACTTCGAGGAATTCGGTTGGGTTGGCTTCTTTCAGTTTTGACTATGAGGTGGAATTACATAAAGTCATGAAAATAGAGATAAGAATTATTAATGTAGGGAAAAAAATGAGAGAGAGAGAGAGAGAAAGAAAAAAAAAGGCAGAAAATGAAAGAGTAAAAAAAAAACAAGGTAATTACCTGAAACGGGTGTTATACATAAAACGGGGCTGATATAGAGAGTGATGAGTGTAGAGAGAAAGTACAAAAAAAATGTAATACAAAGAAAAATTTACCGTCAGAGGTTGCAAACAAAAGAGAAAAGAGTAAGAAAGAAGGAAAAAAAACAACATGACAAAACATCTTAAAAGAGAGAAAACAAAATAATAGTAAAGACAGAAAAGAACCGAATCGATGATCATACCTTCTGTCGTCTTGCTGCTATGCGCATTGATCGTCTGGGATGGACTCTTTTTCCATGTTGTTGAGTTTCCCTGTTTTCTGAGCCATCCGAATCCTTAATTTCTTCGGCTTCCTCCATTGTTGACAGCTCCTTTGTTAATCGAACGTCATCTTTGTTAGCAATTTTCTTCTTCTTTCCATCCATGTATTGCACATTGTATTGATCCACGGAAACCACGTGGATTGAACGGTCCTTCCAACCTTGGGGCTAACTTGTTTGTTGGTGGACTTCTCCTCACGAAAATCCGGTCGTTGACTGAGATTCTCCTTTGCGATGTTCGTTTGTTTTGATCGTAGTACTCCTTTGACCGTGACGACTGCTTTGCAATTCTTCCTTTCATGGCGGCATGTAGATCCTTCAAGTGTCGGGCCAAGCAGTTTTCGTAGTCCTCGACATCACAATACGAGGAGTTGGCAAAAAGCAGTTGTTGGTCTTCCGGTGTTGGGAGTTCCCTGCCAAAAGAGCGGAATTAGGACTTACCTTTGTTATTGCATGTGGTGACGAATTGATTGCAAAGATGATGAAGGGTGTGAGTAAGAGCATTACAGTGTAACTGTCGAAAACGTCGAGGGCGATGAATCATCTGAATGAGCGATTGCATGGGGCAATGTTACAATAAAATTAATCATTAAAGTGGTTGATGGGAAAGTGGGAAAAATGTTAGAGCTAAAGGCCTACAGTATGTTCGATATTTAATTGCGGGAAAGTGTGATAAAGTGCATAGGGTGGAAAGAAGTGGTGTGAGTTGTGAGTTGGTTGCAAGTGAAACATGTAAGATAAGGATAAGAAACAACAACTGATACAAGACGGAGTTAGATCGAGGGTCTGAGGCATCTCTGAACTGCCTACTTACTGCGTGCGTCCATACAGCATTCTCCCCAATGGTCCGTAGGTTGGCTTGGCTACGCCCTGTTGCCGTAGCAAACAACGTACCGTACCTAGCCTAACAGCTGTTATTTGCCCTCTCTTCATCTTGAACGTTCCCATGGTTTTTTTTTCAATTTTTTTTTGTTTGTTTTAATTTTTAAATTTGCAACACCTGCTGTGCCGACAAAAGATCTTTTCGAGGTCGACTTAACGCAACAAGTGTCGCCTACCAAAATGTTTTTTTTCCCTTTTTTTTTGTTGACTCTTGTTCAGATTTTTCGACATCTGTTGTCTCAAGACAGAACTGTTCAAGGTCAATTTAACGCAATAGTTGTGAACAACTAGATTGCATTGTCGTTGAGCCTTCGCTTCAGATTTTGAATCATATGTTCTGTCGTGGGAAAAGAAAACGGCTGTTTCCTCTCTAGTTGGTTGCAACAGGTCGGTCCGATAGGTCGTTCGTATCCATTCGAATTTGTGCGAGTGCAAAAGGTGCAAAATAGTAAGTAATACCGCGTGAGAGACTACACATACATACAAAAAAAACCGTGCTCGAGCAGGTGATGCTGCCAACATCTATATAAAACCATCCTTTATAATCATCGTCGAAGATTTTTGAAGACACGAAACATGCAACTTATAAGTCCATACAAATAACATGTTTACATTGCTTATCATCAAGTGTATTGTTTCCAGGCTGAGAAAAATCCAAAAGTTTTGTCGACGAATTTTAATAAAACTACTACAGACAAAGAAAGCGGATACTAAGTGATAATCAGCTGCGATAGGCCTATCTAATGTCTTAAACCATCCAATTTAGCCCGAACTCTCATGGCGTATAGCATATACGTTTATCCACTACTCTCAAAGAGTTCCTTGAAGTCCAAAAATAAAATAATACTAATAACCTATGCTCTAGGGCGAGTTTTAATTGAACATAGGATCTTCGACGGGTGTTCCTGATTCCCTGACTTACACCTTCTCGTGGCAGACAAAAAATGGGAATAAATTATCGAGATAAGTGTAAGTTAGAGTGTACTCCTGGTCGGGAGCACATCTCACTGAACAGACTCCTACATATGTGTATTACGGGGTAACTTACGTATTTCCAGCGGAGAGTACCTCAGTGAAGTACCTCCTCAAGGGTGGGACCTCCACGTAACATTCAGAACCCCCAATGTTATTATTTCAGTCTCGACCCGAGTAGATACCAGCACTTCGGTGTAGCATGATATTTATTAGATTAAATATAAAGATTATATAAGAGTGGAATAAATATTGAAGCGGAATAAAATATAATAAGAATGGATAGATGAGGATAAGGTTCCAGCGCTCACATGTCTCACCCGAGACCACCACCACAACTGTCCTTCCCTTCCATCCTCCGCACGAGGACGAGCGTATGTACTCCGCCCATACAGTCCGGGCTCCGCCCATACGCTACACAATTGATAACCGAAAAACAAGATTGTGAGAAAATAAAAACAAAAAAAAGAGTTGAATATGTCACAGTCTAATCAAAAAATTTTTTTTTTCAGCTCACTTGAATATCTTCGCCTTATCTGTCAGAGTTGGAGTCTGAGGATTGTATGTGTGTGTACATCTGAAACTTGGGTAATTTTAACTCCAACGTAAATAGCCGACACTATTTGGGGGGGAAATGCAAACGCGCTCCATTGGACACATCATTTCTCAGTTAATTTTTTTTCGTATGGAGAAAGAAGCGTTCTCCAATCGTTTTTCTTTGTTTTTCAATGAGTTTTCTTCTCGAAAACATAATTTAATTTAAAAAAAAAATTTTTGTTAAAAAATAACAACAAAACCCGAAGAAAAAAGCAAAGGTAGTCAAAATTAATCGGAATTGTTTCATCTGAATCAATTTCAATTTCGTATATGTCTGCATAAAGTGTAAATCTTTTCTTTTCATTTTCTTTTCTTTTCATTTCATATCTTTTCAAATTTTTATCATTTAAAAATGTTTTGATTTTCAGATCCATGATGCGTTTGTTGG